>CM072522.1:4421490-4535150 GCA_036898135.1 Oncomelania hupensis | reverse complement strand
ACTCTCCATAAATCCAATAACAAGGAGCCACAGAGGAGGAAGTGAGCAAGAGGGTAAGGGTGGACAGAAGAAGGGGATAGAGAAATTCATACAAGGGACTGACAGAGAGGGAGAGAGAGATATAATAGGCAGACAGAAAGACAGAGACGGAAAGAGAGAGACAAAGACTAACTTGAGAGGGAGACAAGTAATAAATAAGTGTAAAATAGAAGCGGATGAAAAAGGAATCTAACAGAGTCTGATTAATAATACTTATTAAATAACAATATAGGTATTTATAAGACATTTCTCTTGGATATAAACAGTTCAAGGCACTCCCTTATGCATTCACACACTCATTAAACAATGAAACCAATACAAAACATATATATCTTATATATGTTTGTGTGTGTGCATGTGTGTGCGTGTGTGTTGTGCATGTGTGTGGGTGTGTGTTTGTGTGTGTGTGCAAGTTCATGGAGTGGTAAAACTTTTATTTAAAGTATTTTATTTCACTTGTTTTCTTTTTTTTTTTTGAGTGTGCTCAGTAATTGTCATAATATTTATTTCATCAGTTTTTGCTTTATCAATTTATGTGATTTTTATTTAGAGTGGGTGTTTTCAACAATAAATTTCTGTGACCGATTCCACTTTTTAGTTATAATCTGGTTGTATGTTCACCTGATGAAGCCCTAGTGTAAGGCGAACATTTTAATGTAAAAACAAGGCAAAAATACAAACATAAGCTGCATTCTTTATTTGGAATGAATAGTTGTATTAGAGAGAGAGAGAGAGAGAGAGAGAGAGAGAGAGAGAGAGAGAGAGAGAGAGAGAGAGAGAGAGAGAGAGAGATCTTCCCCTTAATTGACAAACATGCATAGCAATGTAAATCTGTGTATTCACAAACACCCAACTTCTACCCCCCTCCCTACCGCGCCCTCCTCCCAACACCACCCAAAATCCAGATTTTTGCAAATCCATGCGAGATGAGTCCTAAATAGTCCAAAAATGATATTTTAAACAAATTTTAAAAGTCAGTCCATCCGTCTATCTGTCTGTCCGCCGTCTGCCAAACCAGTGTCTGTGAAAACTTGCAAGTAGATTAATATCTCAAAGCTTATTTCAACCACCACAACCAAACTTGGTAAGATGGTGTAAATCCATGAGACGTCATAAATGATCAGTGAATGAATAACTTCACTTCGAGGTCACATGGTCAATAAATATTAGTAAAACAAATGAAATTTTTTTTACAAAACTTCAATTTTTAAAAAAGTTATTATTATTGAATTTCTTTAATTTTTTAATGCATTATATCAATGAGACACACATCATATGCAAATTTGGTCAACCTCACTCCAAAGGTAAGGTCACTGGAGCTGTCCAAAGCTGGTTAGTATAGGTACTTTGAAGTGACCTTGACCCTAAACACTATGAGATATATAAGTGCAAACTTGTTATCATCTTTTATTTTTATTTATTTAATTTAACGTCTATTCACATCTGTGATATTAGACAACATATTAAATTAGAAACAGATTAATTTAAAATTAAAATAAAGGAGTTAATATGAACAACAATTAATATAACGACATAATTATATAACAGAAATCTATTGTTATTGCTTGTTTATGATGTACGAATGAATAAGAAAGCAATATGACAACATATATGCTTATTGCAATCATCGCGGAGAATGCATTTTAAAATATATTAATTGCGAAATACTTACAGATTAATCTATGAATAAAACATAAATCATGAAAAATATAACTATATAACCTAATTCTTTGAGCATACACTTTTTTGATGAAACCTCTGTTAAAACTAAAATTTGAACTCTACGGAGCGTTTTAAATAATCAGTATATTTTATAAATTTAATTTCAATGATAAATGGAAAACATGTGAATGATTACCATCTTGAAAATGACATCTTCATTATAACTTATGCCTTTTTTTAATTGACGTATAAGTTGTCCTTTGTAATCAAATCTTTTTTTTACCTCATACTTTGCATACAATTGACAATCATGCCTTTTAAGCGTTTGGTGATGATAGGCGCATGATTCCATTTTATTATTATTATTATTATTATTATTATTATTGTTAATGTTATTATTATTTTTATTATTATTATAAGAATTGACCAATTGGAGAATATATTAGTGCTTTAGATATATTTACATATGATTTTAAGTCTAAGTCTTGAGTGCTATTTAATTTATCATAACTGCTAGGTAAATATTTCTTTATATCTTTACAATGTAATAGTAAGTGTGGGATGGTTATATTTTCATTACAAATGCAAGTAATATTTTTAAAAAATTTTGTTTTCCAAGAATTTAAATATAATCTAAATGCTAAACTAGAAATATGTCTAGAGACTCCTGATATACTAATTAAACAAAAATCTGAAATTTATTTTTTAGTAATATTATTAATTATACAGTACATTTCTTTAACTGATAATCTAATATGAATTTTCATAGCATTAATATTTTTTGCTCCCTGTTTTGCTGCTCTATCTGCTACATCATTATGTATTATTCCGCAATGTGATGGCAGCCAACAAAAATTTATATTTATTCCTATGCTTTTCAAAGAGTGAATGAGATGTTTTATTTCAAATATTATATCATACCTATCATGACTTTTATTAGAATTTAATGCATATAATACCGATTGTGAATCAACACATATGAGAATACCATACAAACCAAGTGGTGTATTAATTAATGTATGAAGAGACATTAATATAGCCACCAGCTCTGCAGTGAATACTCAATGGCTTTTACCCAAGTAAAAAGATTTTATAATTTTAAGGTCTGGAATTACAAATCCTGCTCCTGCATCTCCTGAAGAAATTACAGACCCATCTGTATAAACTTTTAAATGTCTATAATAATGTTCATTTATATGTTCTCGGGCCTCTGTAGCTATTAAATAAGGATGTTCATGTTTTTTAAAATTAGTATAATTAATATCATATTGTGCGCTTTCCATTTCCCATACGGGATATGGAGCATTAATGATTTTTGGTGCAACTTGTTGTGGTAAAATATTTGCATCATTAAAAATATCCTGAGTATATGTTGAAATTGTTTGTAATGAAATTACATCTTTTGTTCTCTTTGGAAAATCAATATCAGATCTAGTATTTAGATCCTCTTGCATATTATTTTCTACTGCATGACTTCTAATTAAATATTTTGCGCATGCAAGTTTTCTATAATCTCCTAAAGATAAAACACCTGCTGCTGCATACGTATCTTTAGTTTTAGTATGAATCGGTACACCAAGTGCTATTTTTATAATCTTACTATCTAAACTTTGTAATTTGTTCAAGTACGTTTTATGTGCAGAAAAGAATGCTTCTTGACCAAAGGATAGTTGAGATCTCACAAGAGTACAAGCTAAATTAATTAACATTTTTGTATCTTGACCCCATGATTTTTTACTTATTACTCTAATAAGATAAAAACTTTTCATCGCCTTCTGTATTAAATAATTGATGTGTCTTTTCCAATTTAATTTTCGTGTGAAATATACACCTAAAAATTTTACTTCTTTGTCACCGCCACGACTCCCTCTGGGCAGACGCCACAAACAAACACCTTCCACACGCAGACAACCCAGACAGAATGGCGATTTCCTGCAGACGTGAAGGGATGAAAACACAACGAATATATATACAACTTTCAAGCTATTTATTCATTCATACCACACACTCATACACATACAACATTTACACATGAAACGAGAAAAATGGTGATGGAACAATCAATGGGTCGATGAACAATGAAATGGAATGTCAGATGAACGAGGGTTGCTAATCAACCACGTCTAAGTATCGACTGTGCACTGCAAATGTCCGAACACAGGGGGGGGTCGAGTATCAAGAGGGGGACAACAAGGAAAAAGCCGACCTGATAGTAGGGCGTCCCCGTTGATGTCTCCGTGAAAGTATCTGCCCCTCCTCGTGGCTGTCACCGGACTGTCGCTATGGAATCCAGGCGTAGTGGTGTCGCCACTCCCTCCCGCCGCTGACGATGATGATGATGATGATGACGCTGTAGTTGCGGCAGCCCTGCCACCGTCGACGCCTCCCAGCCTGACTCCTTCAGTCGGCTAACACTGTGACGTCGAGGCCAGGTTCCGTACACAGACGTCACAACCACCGCGGGAAAGGTGGGGTTGTGGAACAATGAAGATGTACACAAACGCGGACGTGGACGAATGGGTGGTGATGATGATGCTGGGTCCACACGACCAAATGTCGTCGTCGTTGTCGCGCGACGCTGGTCAACGTTGTTCCGCGTTACTCAGTGACGAGCTGATGAATACGACGAACTTTCGAACCTGCAACATGCTTGTCGTATTGTTAATGTCATGTCCACCCGATTCTGTCCCCCTCCCTCCTCACACTCTCCCCCCTACTACACAAACTAATTCCTGTATCTTGAGGAGGCGCCACTGCTGTCCACTTCACTTCCCTTGACTACTATTATTGTCACTTGTAATCAAACACATAATTCAAAAAACTAAATGACATTATGAATGCATGAAATGAACAATGCTGCAAATGAATACATGTAACCATCAACACATTATCCATCTCAAGCAACCGCAACCACGACAACAGCAACCGCTCCCGTCCTACCTTCATCACACTTCACCCCCGTTCTCCTCCCTCATTCTCCCTCCTTCCGTCGCACTCTTCCTTTTGTCTGCCTCTCCTCAGTGCAACCATCCTTCCCCCAGCCTCACGCACAGCTATCGTTCAACACCCCAACAGCCGGCCCTCGGTCATAGGCACAGTAAGGAAAAATAACACCATCACACTTACCCACACGGCTCGAATGTAAAAGTACCTGTAGCTAGCCCTTTCCACTGCTTGCCTACACAGTACTCCAAGTAAGGTATTCCAGTGCGTAGTAATTCCCGTTAGTGGACAAAACCTCTACACTAACTTACCACAACACAAAACTTAGTTATTTGCTCACACTCTTACTCGAGCTTGCTACCACCACTGTAACATTTCCCACTAGGTTTTCTTTCAGAACCAGTTATTATTTACGTTAACAACTGTCCCACCCTTACTTCCAGAACAAAATACCCAGAGAAACAAGACCGCACGTCTTCTCTGTTACTCTGCAAAACGTGTTCTGACTACAGTGAACAAATTCCCAAAACTGGCTGGCCGAGCTCTGCTGTTCTAAATCACGCTTTCCACGCATAACCTAACATACGACAGCGCGCAGTTGCTACCCCAACTCATTAACTCTCCACCCACACTTTCTACCCGGTTTCATCACAGGCTGCCCTGTGACACACCCCCCTCCCAAGACGAACCTATGGAGAGTTCAAAACTTAATCTTCCACAGGGTCAGATCTGCTGAGGAAATCCGCCTCAATGTTGTCTCTCCCTGGAATCGGTCGAACTGTGAAGACGTAGGCCTGCAACTGCATAGCCCACCGGGTGAGTCTGGCACTGTTGAGGTGCGTTCTCTGCAGGTACTGCAGCGGTCGATGGTCTGTCTCCAGCCAAAAGTGCCGTCCAAACAAGTACGGTTCAAACCGTTGTACCGCCCACACGACTGCCAAACACTCCTTCTCGATGGTGGAGTAATTCCGCTCCGCTGGCAACAGCTTCTTGCTGGCAAACCCCACTGGTTGCACACCCTCACCGGTTTCTTGCATCAGGGCAGCTCCCAGCCCTTGCTCAGATGCGTCTGTCCTCAGGATGAACTCCTTGTCCAGGTTCGGTAACTTGACCACCGGCTCACTGGTCAGCGCTCTCTTCAAGTCGTCGAAGGCTTTCTGGCAATCATCCCTCATGTTGACCTCTCCCCTCTTCCTTACCCGCACGATCGATCGTGCGCTGTACGGCGATGAACAAGACTCGGTAACCCCCAACTCCAGCATCGATTCCACTTCACCCTTGACGACTTCCATCTGTGAAAATGGTAGCGGATGCTGATGTACACGAACGGGGTCGTCGTCGGTCGCCACCACCTCGCACTCGTCCAGGTTGGTTAGCGGCAGTGCTCTCCCATGTAGCGCAGATAGCTCCGTGTCTATCTGTATGTCCACTGGCCCTTCGCCCGCTCGTAGCGGTATCAGTGGTACGGTGCCCTGGTAGCTGATGTCTGATGTTCCCTCTGTTCCAGCTTGGTCCAACACGACGGCCACCGTCGTCTCTGGTTCTACTCTGCGTACTATGTAACGCTTCAACCTCCTATTCTTGCCGACTCTCTGCACTGGTACCTTCCTGGCTCTCCCCTTTGGCGTCGTTCGCTGGCATGCGTCGCATGAAGCACAAAACCTCCTCACGTCACGGCACATCCCTGGCCAGTAGTACTCGGCCCACACTCGATCTAGGGTCCCCTTGGCTCCTCGGTGTTCAGCCATAGGCGTGTCGTGTCCCATGCGTAGCACCTCCGACTGAAGCTTGGTTGGTACCACCAACTGACTGCGATCCACTTTGTCTTGTCCTGTATACTCGCGGTACAACAGGCCCCGCTTCCAGACAAATGCCACTTGCCCCTTTCCTCGTTTCTCCTTTCCTGCCTTCCGGTCTGCTAGCTGCCGTACCTTTGCAAGCTCGCCGTCTTCCAACTGCAGTTGGCGAATCTCCTTCGGCGTCGCGACGACGCTCCTGCTCGGTCCGACCACCAACGGTTCCGTAGCGACTTGCTCCTTGGCTGCTTGCGCTCTGGTCCGCACCGCGCAACACTCTGCGGTTCCGTCGACGAATACCGGCAGTGCTGTGTCTGGCTGCCGTTCCGTTCTTGCCCAGTTGCCGATCACCACTGGGTAGGTCAAGTCTGGTACCACTACTACCTCCACTCTCCCGGTGTAGAATGGCGACTCAAACTGCACCCACGCTGTCGGCAGCGACTTGGACAACTGTCGAATGGCGAATCCTACGCGCCGCGTGCGTCCCGTGTACTTGAGGTTGGCAACCTCCCCTTCCCGCAAGCATATCAGGTCGGCTCCCGTGTCCCTCATGGCCGTCAGCGGAACACCTTCCACTATCACTTGGCTCTGGAAACGCGAGTCTCTCTTCTTGTCTGCCTCCTTTTCCTCCTCCAAGACGCGCAGCGCTGCTTTACTCCGCTCGCTGCGTTTCGGACAATTCCGCTTAAGGTGCCCCTTCTGCCCACAGCTGTAGCACTCCCGCTTGTCCGGCGAGTTGGGTCGCGGTCCTGCTGGCTTGCGACCCTCGCTCTTGTCTCTGGGTGTAAAGGGTTGACGTGGTGGGAAACGTAGGTTGGTTCCCGCCCTGGCGTCGACGTACTGCTGTGCCAACGTCGCGGCCTCCTCCACCGTTGCTGGGTTGCGCTCGCGCACGAACGTGACCAGTTCTGGTGTCAAACCGTTAACCATCTGCTCCATCAACACCAAGTCCAGCAAGTCTCCGTCGTGGCCTTCTTGTTCACAAGTCCCATCCAGCGTTCCAGGAACAACTCTGACTTCCGCAGATACTGTTTGAAAGTCTCTGGTGGCTCCCTTCGTAGCTGGCGAAACTTCTTGCGATACTCTCGGCCGTTAGGTTGAAACGTACCAACAACGCTGCCTTCAGGATCTCATAGTCGGCGGAGTCGTCCTCATTCAAACCGACGTAAACTTCCCTCGCCTTCCCCTTCAACAAGGTCCCCAAGCGAATAGCCCACGTGTCCTTGTTCCAGTCTTGTGCTTTGGCGAAACGCTCAAACTGACACAAGTAGGTCTCTAGGTCATCCTTGTCCTCGAAGAACGGTAACCTAAGCTTGACCGTCTCGAACTCGGGTTGACGATTCCTGCGGTTCCCGGTGCCTTGCGACGTCAGCTGCGCCATCGCTAGTTCGTGTGCCATCTCTCTGTCTCTCAGCGCTATCTCTCTCTCTCTCCGGTCTGCATCTTCCCGGCTCGCTTGCAGCTCTATCTCTCTCTCCCTCACCCTCCGGTTTGCTTCCTCCTCCCTAGCCGCTTGGTCTATCGCGTAGTCTAACGCCGCCTGACCTTTCAACCCTTCGCGCTTGGCGAGCCTCAAGATCTGCTCCATCGGCGTCTCGTCCGCGAACGGTCCTGTCCTCGGCGTCGGTGCCGCCTTGATCTTGTAGATCGAACGGTAAGGATTGGTCTCGAACCTCTTCGGTCTCGTTGCGTCGCTCAGACGATCCTGGTCTCCGTAGACGTCGGTGCCTGCTGACATCCCGCCAGTCGCGCCAAATCCCGTCACAAAAGGATCACTCACTGTGTCTCTGGCTTCCATCGTTGTCGACTCCTCGTCTGCTGACCCTCGACGCGATGACCTAACCGGCGATCTCCGCTGCTCGGTCGCAGAAGGTAGATCGGTGACTCCTGCATCAGCTGATGCCGTCGTGCGCTCGTCCATCGTGACACCCACGCGAGAACGCGTACGAGCCGCGATCGGTGACACTCCCTCAGCCTCCTCGATCGATGCCATCCTGCTTACAAGGAAAGCAACAACAACCAACAACAACAAGTCAACAACCCTACGAACCTTACCTAACCTAGCCTAAGATACTAACCTACCTAACTAAGCTATCTTCCTTACCTATCACCCACCTCCTCCCACTCAAACAGTGGAAACTGGCCCGCGAGGTAGCGAACCGGATGGAGAGTGCAATGGCCCCTTCCCTCACGTGTGGTCGAACCCAGGCCGGCTGTGAGCCTCCGCTAAACAGCGACCTGACTCCCTCCAACCACCCGCTGGGGTGCACACTCTCACCGAATCACGCCTCACACACTCGGACACCACAGGACAATCACAAGACAACTTCACGTCTGGGCACACTCATTCATACCCTGCATCTCCACCATATGTCACCGCCACGACTCCCTCTGGGCAGACGCCACAAACAAACACCTTCCACACGCAGACAACCCAGACAGAATGGCGATTTCCTGCAGACGTGAAGGGATGAAAACACAACGAATATATATACAACTTTCAAGCTATTTATTCATTCATACCACACATCATTACACATACAACATTTACACATGAAACGAGAAAAATGGTGATGGAACAATCAATGGGTCGATGAACAATGAAATGGAATGTCAGATGAACGAGGGTTGCTAATCAACCACGTCTAAGTATCGACTGTGCACTGCAAATGTCCGAACACAGGGGGGGGGGTCGAGTATCAAGAGGGGGACAACAAGGAAAAAGCCGACCTGATAGTAGGGCGTCCCCGTTGATGTCTCCGTGAAAGTATCTGCCCCTCCTCGTGGCTGTCACCGGACTGTCGCTATGGAATCCAGGCGTAGTGGTGTCGCCACTCCCTCCCGCCGCTGACGATGATGATGATGATGATGACGCTGTAGTTGCGGCAGCCCTGCCACCGTCGACGCCTCCCAGCCTGACTCCTTCAGTCGGCTAACACTGTGACGTCGAGGCCAGGTTCCGTACACAGACGTCACAACCACCGCGGGAAAGGTGGGGTTGTGGAACAATGAAGATGTACACAAACGCGGACGTGGACGAATGGGTGGTGATGATGATGCTGGGTCCACACGACCAAATGTCGTCGTCGTTGTCGCGCGACGCTGGTCAACGTTGTTCCGCGTTACTCAGTGACGAGCTGATGAATACGACGAACTTTCGAACCTGCAACATGCTTGTCGTATTGTTAATGTCATGTCCACCCGATTCTGTCCCCCTCCCTCCTCACACTCTCCCCCCCTACTACACAAACTAATTCCTGTATCTTGAGGAGGCGCCACTGCTGTCCACTTCACTTCCCTTGACTACTATTATTGTCACTTGTAATCAAACACATAATTCAAAAAACTAAATGACATTATGAATGCATGAAATGAACAATGCTGCAAATGAATACATGTAACCATCAACACATTATCCATCTCAAGCAACCGCAACCACGACAACAGCAACCGCTCCCGTCCTACCTTCATCACACTTCCCCCCGTTCTCCTCCCTCATTCTCCCTCCTTCCGTCGCACTCTTCCTTTCGTCTGCCTCTCCTCAGTGCAACCATCCTTCCCCCAGCCTCACGCACAGCTATCGTTCAACACCCCAACAGCCGGCCCTCGGTCATAGGCACAGTAAGGAAAAATAACACCATCACACTTACCCACACGGCTCGAACGTAAAAGTACCTGTAGCTAGCCCTTTCCACTGCTTGCCTACACAGTACTCCAAGTAAGGTATTCCAGTGCGTAGTAATTCCCGTTAGTGGACAAAACCTCTACACTAACTTACCACAACACAAAACTTAGTTATTTGCTCACACTCTTACTCGAGCTTGCTACCACCACTGTAACATTTCCCACTAGGTTTTCTTTCAGAACCAGTTATTATTTACGTTAACAACTGTCCCACCCTTACTTCCAGAACAAAATACCCAGAGAAACAAGACCGCACGTCTTCTCTGTTACTCTGCAAAACGTGTTCTGACTACAGTGAACAAATTCCCAAAACTGGCTGGCCGAGCTCTGCTGTTCTAAATCACGCTTTCCACGCATAACCTAACATACGACAGCGCGCAGTTGCTACCCCAACTCATTAACTCTCCACCCACACTTTCTACCCGGTTTCATCACAGGCTGCCCTGTGACATTCTTCTACATATTTAAGTTCTTGTGTTTCAATATAAAATTTAGGAAATATTTTTGGATTTTGACCATTATTAAACAATAATATGTTTGTCTTTTCACTAGATAGTTCAAGGCCATTATTATTCATAAAAAGGCAAATGTTATTTAGTTCTAATTGATATACATTTTGTATGTGTTTAATTTCATATAATGAAGATCTTTTCCTCAAAGATACGTTAGTCCATATTGCGATATCATCTGCATACTGAACAATGTGTATATTTTTACTTACATTTTTTGGTAAATCATTAATAAGCAGATTAAATAATATAGGTGATATAATCGAGCCTTGTGGAATTCCCATATTTATAAAATGTTTGTTTGAATAAGAATTTCCAACTTTTACAATCACGTTTCTTCCTGTAAGGAATGTTTTAATATATTGTTATATGTGGCCTGATAATCCTATGTTTTTAAGCTTATACAATAATCGTTTGTGCCATACTCGATCGCATGCTTTTCATATATCCAAAAAGGTTGCTAGTAAACTCTTTTTTTTAGCAAATTGCTTCTTAATATGTGTAGAGAGTTTAACAATGTGATCTACTACAGATCTGCCTATCTGAAAACCTGCCTGATTAATAGGTATGACATTGTGTTTATTGCAGTAATATGACAGCCTATTGAGAATAATCTTTTCCATTAATTTACTAACATGCGAAGTAAGAGCTATTGGTCTATAATTTGCTGAGTCTCTCCGTGATTTTCCACTTTTTAATATAGGTATAATTATAGATGTTTTCCAAATATTTGGCAGATTTCCTGTTTCCCAGCATTTTTGTATGATTTTATGTAAATAGTTTACCCACATGTCTGGAAGATGTTGTAAAAGTGTATAAGAAATCCCGTCACATCCTACAGCAGATTTTTTATTTCCCACAATTTGTAGCGCTTCTTTAATTTCTGTGAGAGAAATGTCTGCATTAATTACATTGTTATTGAGTTGATCTTCAGGATCTTTATATATATCTGAATTTTCAGCTATTTCTCTAAATTTAATATTTTTATCTGTTAAATTATGACTGTTACTTTCATTGGAAAACATTTTAGCAAACACTTCAGCTTTACCTTTGCATGATGAATTCTTTGTGTTCAACTTTAATTGGACATTGAGGAAGTTGAAAGCCAGTTTTCATTTGTGAAACTTTTTTCCAGATTTTTGAAATGTTATTGTTTTCTGTTATTTCATTATTGCAAAATTTTTTCCAGTATTGTTTTTTTTCTAATGCAATAATTTTATTGCAAGCTATTTTAGCCTTTTTCATAATTTGAAAATCTATTTCTGATTTACTTTTACACCATTTTTTATATGTGCTTTTTTATTTTGTACTGCCTTCTCACATTCTTGGTTCCACCAAAGATTTCCTTTATGTTTATTATTTTTATGTTTCTTGATGATAGGAATTGATCCTTTGGCTGCAAAGATGATTGTTTCATTAAATTTTGTAAACATTTTTTCAATATCATCGTCTTTCATGAAATCATTTTCAGAATTTAATAAAAGTGATTGAAATGTTTCCCAGTCTGCACGACCATATGAAAATGTAGGAATATCATCTTCATTCTCATCTACTTCAGGTTTTTCATTTAAAGTTATCATTATCGGTAAATGATCATTACCCAGCGAGTCTCGACCTATATCCCAAATACAGTCATCTGCCAATTCAGGTGAAATTAATGTTAAATTACATAAGATTTTTGATTAAAACAGTCAGGAATCCTAGTTGGTCTTCCATCATTTAAAAGAACAAGATTAGAATTTATAATATTGTCTGTAAATTTTATATTAGTATAATGATCACAGTCTGAGTCCCACACTGGAGAATGAGAGTTGAAGTCTCCTGTAATTATCCATCGTTCATTATTATTAATATTGGTTAACCAGTCACAATTTGTTTCCTTTGGTCCTTAGGGAATGTATGCACACACGATGTTGATATGAAGAGTATTATTGATTTTAATTTTTATCATAGAAAAAAAATTGTTTGCCATCATTTGACTCAACTGGAGGTTTGCACGATGTATATTCTAAATCATTTTGGACATAATTATATTGCCGTTTGTGTTTTCATATTATTTTTAACAAATGGTGTGACTGGAGGAAAATAATATATCCATCTATCTTTGGTAATTTATTTCTATTTACTTTTAATGATTGTAATGATAAAACGTAAAATGAAATGCTGATTAAGATATATCATGTTTGCATGAATTGAACGGCAATTCCATTGCAAGACACTAAATCCACTTTTCATTTCAGAGTATCTAACGTGAAATAGGTATTGTGCTAATATTCATTTCATCAATTTAGCGGACAGCCCACAGTCAAAGTTTTACTGGAGAATACGCAGTAGACATTTGGACAAAACATCCAATCCTTTCGCATTTGGATGTATACAATCTCGGTACAATGATCTTATTGCTGCTCCGGATTTAGTGAGGAAACCTGAATCATTGTCAAGGAATTCCGCACCACACCTTTTACAGGCCATACTCAGTGCATCATTTGATGCATCGACCTTTCTTCTTAGAGGACCTCTAGGAGGGATGATTGCAGAGCAGTGAATGACTGCCTTGGGAAATGTTGTTTTAACATTTTGAATCAATTTCATCCAATTTTTCATTGTAATGTTTCTGGTTTTGCAGTTGTTGATTCCAACATGAATAATGCATCGTTCTATAATCTCATTTTGTTCCATAGTGTGAATCCAACTGCTTACATCTTCCAGTGTGATACCCGGAACATAGATAATTTGAGTGTTCTTGTTTTTGTCTGTTATTTTCTCTTCTTTCAGTCCCTTGATTGTTGAGTCGCCTATGAACAGATTTAGCGAGTCATTTGCAACCTTGCAGGTTTGTAGTTGTTCAGATGGTGTATGATTTGTTGTTTCCCCTACATCTGGAATGGGAATGGTTTCGATGTGGCACTTCAACTTTAATGTTTCATCGATTTTGTTCTTTTCACGGACTCTAGGAAGTTCAAAGACTGCTCGTAATTGCTCTCTGGTTTCATCTTTCAAGATTGGATTCTTTTGTACCTGTGAGCCTATGTATGTCATTCTGTATATGTCCTCCAAATTTTGTTTCAGGTCTTCTCGACTATTGCTGTTGCTGATCGAAATCATGGTGGTTCGAACAAAGTTATCAAAAGTTGGTGGTTGGAAAGGAACCTTCGATGCAATGCTTGCACACGTTTCTTTGCATACTTCATGATTCTTTGTTTTTGTAACTTTGTTGATGGCATCTTGAAGACTCATGTACTTTTTTGATCTTTCTTTTTGAGCATTTTTCAACAGTACTTTTTTATCACAACCGTGATAAGCAGCAGAGTGTGGGCCACCGCAGTTAATACAACGCGGGGCACTGGTTGAGCATGATTTTCTATCATGATTTTCACCGCACCCGCAGCATCTCGGTTTGGCAAAGCAGTTTTTTCAAGAGTGATTCAAACGTTGACATCTGGTACATCTGATGACAGGAGGACAATAAGGAAAAATCTTGTACTCCCTGTTTCTTGTTCTCAGAATCGATGGCAATGTGTCTGTGGCGAAAACAATTCTAGTAATCTGTTGTTGTGATTTCTTGGTTTTTAAAAAAGTGAACTTTATTATATCTTTGTTGTTTTTCAAATCTTGTGACTCAATGTGATGAAACACAATTCCTTCAGTTTTCACAGTAGGGATATAACAATGAACATTTGCGCCTCCTAGATTCGTTAATGATAGAAGTTTGTTTTGTTGATTTTGGGAAACGCACTCCGCAAACAAGTCACCAGATTGTAATATTTTGACGTTTAACACACTTCCTACTACACCGATAAAAGGGAATGTTGTTGTTGGTTTTAATTTACGTAACAACACATCACCAGTTTTTTGGTCTTTGATGATCACTTGATGTTTTTCTAGTGCTTTTTTATATTTCAGAATTATTTCTTTTTCTAGTGTTGTAACAATGTAATCTTTATTAATTTCTCTGATGTTATCATCCCCAACATAGTTAGCTCTTCCTTGCAATCTGGTTCTGTTCCCTCCTGTTTCAAATCTGCCATTGTGCGGCCACTACTAAAAAAAAAAAAGCCTTGATCCAGAAGACTGGAACTATCGCCCTGTTTCTAATCTCAATTTCCTATCCAAACTCCTGGAGAAACAGCTCAACCATCATCTCTCATCCAATAACTTGTTCTGTCCATTCCAGTCTGCCTTCCGTCCTGACCACTCTATTGAATCAGCTCTTCTTCCCATCCTTAACGACCTGCTCTCTGTCACTGACTCTTGTAAATCTCTTTGTTGACCCTTCTTGATCTCTCAGCCGCTTTTGACACCATCGATCATTCCATCCTCCTTCAAGGCCTTGAGAACTCTTTGGGAATAAAGGACTGTGCTCTAAACTGGTTCCATTCTTACCTCTCTGATCGTTTCCAATCTGTCTGCATCGACAACTACCTTTCTGAACCATTCAGACTTGTCTTCAGTGTTCCTCAGTTCTAGGCCCTGTTCTATTCACCCTTAAAGCATCTCATATGTCTCAGATCATCCAAAACCATGATACTTTCCACCATTTATATGCAGACGATACACAGCTCAAAAACAGTGACACTCCTCAAAATCTTCCATCTATTCTGACCAAAACTTCTGACTGCTTTGAAAACATTTATAACTGGATGACTGCCAATAAACTCCAACTCAATGCTAACAAAAATCAAGTTATGCTCACAGGTACCAAACAAAACTTGTATTCTTCCCCTGTAGACACTGTTACTCTTGGCCAAACCACTATTTGCTCTGCTCCTTCGATCTTCCTCTCTCAACCTGTCACTGGCTCTTGAACTTTCTTCTCTACCGCCCTCAGACTGTCAAGATTGGCTCCAACCTTTCCAAAACCCTAATTCTCAACACAGGCACGCCGCAAGGCTGTGTCCTTTCACCTCTCCTCTACTGCCTCTTCACCAATGACTGTGTGTCCCGTGCTGACAGTGTTCAGCTCGTGAAGTTCGCTGACGACACCACGGTCGAGGGCATCATCTCCAACGGCGACGAAACAACATACCGCCAGGAAGTCGACCACTTGGTGTCGTGGTGCGAAGACAACAACCTCGAACTGAACACCTCCAAAACAGTCGAGATGATTGTGGACTACCGCAGGAACCAGGACCCCAAAGATCCACTGCTCATCAATGGACAAGCCATCGAGACAGTAGACTCGTTCAAGTTCCTGGGTTCCCTCATCTCCGACGACCTCAGCTGGGGTGCCAACATTAACACCATCGTGAAGCGGGCCCATCAACGACTGTACTTCCTCAGACAGCTGAGGAAGTTTGGCCTTTCCAAAGACATTCTCCTCCAGTTCTACCGGGCCGTGGTGGAGAGCGTCCTAACATTTTCCATCACGGTCTGGTTCGGAACAGCAACGCAGCTCGACAAAGACCGGCTGGAGCGGGTTGTGCACACGGCAGGCAGGATTGTCGGCTGTGAGCTCCCCTCTCTGGCCTCCATCTACTCGACCCGCTCTCTCAACAGAGCCGACAAGATCCTCTCTGACCCTTCCCACCCTGCCCACCCCCTTTTCGAACTTCTCCCCTCTGGCCGCCGCTTTCGATCCTTCAGATCCCACACTTCCCGCTTTAAAGATTCCTTTTACCCTCAAACTGTAAGAGCTCTAAACGCCGCATCCTCCTCCAACCGTGATCCCCCTGCCGTGCGCACGCCCTGCTTCTCCCTACATGCTCGTACATCTATATCTATATACTACAGTGACTACTATAATTTAGAATGTTTTTGTGATCACTTTAGACTAGTCATTTGTGTTTTACTATATCTTTCTGTTTATCTGTTATTGTTGGGTATGCTGTGCGAGTGCGTGTGGTTGTGCATACATATGTGTATTTGTGTATGTAGTTATGTGCGTGTGTGTAAGAGAGAGAGAGAAAGAGCAAGAGAGAGAGAGAGAGAGAGATGTTAAATCTAAAACATTCTGCCATTGTCCAACACCAAATAATATTCCGATTGTTGTATCTATTACATGTCAATTGGCGAAATAAATTCCTGTTATCCTGTTATCCTGTTATTCCTATTTCATATTCTGTTAAAAACCTTGGCGTCATCCTTGATAACACCCTCTCCATGTCAGAATTCATCCGTAAAACCTGTCAAGCTTGCAACTTTCAGCTTCATAGAATTGGCCTTTCCGCAAGCATCTGACCACTGAGGCTACAACCAAACTCATTTCCTCTCTTGTCCTGTCGTGCTTAGACTACTGTAACTCTCTTCTGGCTGGACTCCTTTCCTCTTTTGTATATCTGCTCCAATGTGTTCAGAATTCAGCTGCTCGTCTAGTTCTCAAAATGAAAAAAAATCTGATCACATCACACCCCTCTACATTCTCTCCACTGGCTTCCTGTATCTCAGATGATCACCTACAAAATCTGTACTTTCTGTTACAAGTGCGTCCATGGAATAGCCCTTTCTTACCTCACCCAGAACATTCACTTCTACAAGCCATCTAGAAATCTTTGTTCTTCCTCTGACACCCTCATGCTACACATACCCCGCTACCAACTGTCTTCTGCAGGCTGTCAATCCTTCTCAGAACTTGACCCTTCAACTTTATTTCTCTTTCTTCGCAGCTTTCCGAACATAGCCACTTTCAAGTCCAACTTAAAAACTCATCTCTTCCTTAAAAATGCCTGATCTCGCCTCCCATCACCATCATCATTCCTTCTTTTCAGATTCAGACCACAATCGTCACACCCCCAGCCTCTTCACTCCTTAGCTGCTCTCCACCTCCCCCCCTCTCCCTCGTCTTTTATAGTTTACTTGTAAATATTCTTTTTCATGTTTGTATTTTGTCATTCTCTTCTCTCTTCTCGCAAAGTGTTTGACCTAGTCTGGCATGCAACTCTGTGGGCAACCATGAGAGTGTGCAACATCAGCCCTAAAATTATTGAAGTCATCAAAAGCCTGTATGACAAGGTTACTAGTGCAGTCCTCCACAACAGCGCCATCGGAAACTGGTTCAGAACAACAATCGGTGTGCATCAAGGATGCCTACTCTCTCCAACACTCTTTAACATCTTCCTAGAGCGCATCGTGTCAGATGCCCTTGCTGATCACGAAGGTACAGTCATCATGGGGGAGTAGAGCAATCTCCAACCTCCATTTTGTGGATGACATTGATGGATTGGCTGGAGAGGAACAAGAACTTGAACAGCTGGTACAGAGGCTTGACGCCACCTCAAGAGCCTATGGAATGGAAACAAGTGCAGAGAAGACCAAAATGATGACCAACAACAACAATGGCATCAACATGGACATCAAAGTCCAAAGCCAAACCCTCAACACAGTATAATAATAGCTTCAAATATTTAGGAGCAATTGTATCAGACAATGGGCCCTGACAGGAAGTCCTCTCCGGGATCGAAAAAACAACTCCTGCCTTGATACGGTTGAAGCCCATTTGGAAAGACAGAACCATCAGTGTACACTCCAAGGTAAGGCTGCTGCGCTCCCTTGTCATCTCCATCTTCCTATACACTTGCAAAACATGGACCCTCACATTCAGCAGATCTACAACGAAGAATACGAAGCATAGAGATTAGGGGCTACAGAAGACTTCTGGGCATTTCCTATACCCAGCACATCACCAATAACGAAGTCCGACAGACCATCACAAAAGCCATTGGACAACACAATGACATGCTCACAGTGGTGAAGAAACAAAAACTCCAATGGTGTGGCCACGTCACCAGAGCATCAGGCCTTGCAAAGACCATCCTGCAAGGCACAGTGCAAGGAGGTAGAAGAAGAGGGAGACAGAAAAAGAGGTGGGAGGACAACATTCTAGAATGGACTGGCTTGACACGGAGCGAAGCCATGAGGGTTGCTGAGGACAGAGAAAGATGGAGTATGCTGGTTAAACGATCATCTGTGGTGCCACAATTTATCAATGTCTCGTTTTTGTTTCACTTCTTTTCATATGTGTTTTGATGTTAAAGTTAAGTATAAATGCATGAGAATTGCTCTTTAAACTGATGTCATTAGGAAAAAAGCGCTATATAAATACCCTTATTATTATGATTATTATGATTATTATGATTATTATTATTATTATTATTATTATTATTATTATTATTATTATTATTATTATTATTATTATTATTATTATTATTATTATTATTATTATTATTATATTTAGAGATGATAGATTGTAAGGACCTAAAATTGATCCTTGAGGTACTCCAGCAGTAACAGCCAGAAACTGAGATTTTTGTTATTTATAAAAATGTATTGTTTTCTGTCATGGATTAAAGCTTTTAGAAGATCAATGGATTTAAAGCTAATACCACATAGTTGTAATTTATTTATGGTGACTGAGCTATTATAAGAAGAGTTTGGTCAGGAAACACAGGTCACCAGGAGAACAATTACTCTTAGGATTTTCTGGATCAAATAGTAGTAGTACTAGTGCGGGGGCAAAACAGGCCGTGAAGCCTTTCTAAGTGCCCCTTCCTCAACTTGGCAATACTCGGTGGGTCTGTTGAGCATGTAATTTTCATAAGCATTTCATTCATCATAGAAATAAAACATATACGTATTTCTGCTTGATGCATTCTTAAGTGAAACAGGTAGATTATTCCAGTTAGTAGCAACTCTGTTAGCTTACCTTGTTTGGAACGGTAGGATCGTTGCATTCAAGTCGAAACTGCAGAGAATTGATGTCATCATCAGGAGAATCTGATGAGCCCTGAAAAAAAAAATTTAAAAAATAAAATAATAGTGTGTGAACTGTTCCAACTTACAGCTCTTTTCTTAAACATCCTCCTTGGATATACTTTTTTTTCTTTCAGTGTTTACAGTTTGATTATTCAGGTCAACTGAGTACACATTCCTGCAGTAAGAATATTGTATTTTTCCATGAGCTACTTACATCTCTATCCAGTCCCACTTTCATACGGAGTTCATACCCCCCAGTGTTGAATCTGTACTCCACCACCAGAATTTCACTGATTGGTCTGTTCACCAAGGAAGCTGGTGGTTTGTTGGCGTCATCAATGGTCACAGTGATTACAAGATCATCTCTAGGTGTGAGAAACAACACCGCAGAGTATTGAAAACTTTGTGTTTCATCTGAAAAGCAATAGTATAACAAATGTCACATTATTTCCCATGCTGACATACTATTCAACAATAAATGAAGAGAACATTTTAAAATGTTTTATCAGTGTATACAATAAGAACTTTGAATTCGCTAAAAGCAAAATATAAAAATAAGAAGAACAGCAATAATAATAATAATAATAATAATTACAATAATAATAATAATAATAATAATAATAATAATAATAATAATAATAATAATAATAATAATAATATAATAATAATATTAATAATAATAATAATAATAAATAATAATAATAATCATCATTATCATCATCATCACCATCACCATCATAGCAATAATAATAATACCACTGCGACTACTATAGTAGTAACAATTGTAACACAAAAAATGTATAGGGAGTACTTCCATCAAAGTGTTCAATGTGCCTGAAGCAAGGGGCTTATAAGGGTTCTAACATTAATAATTATTGGGAGTACTTACTCAGGTTTACTATGCCTTGTATATTAGGGAATTCATTGATCCGGGCTGTCAATGAGTTAGCGCCACATGGACCTAGACCAGCAGATATTTATTATTACTCATCCACTAAGTAGCATCAAAACAACCAAAATCAAAATGCACATTCGCTCACATTCGCATGTATGACCACGCACATGCACTCATGCACACAAACACACACAAATGTTTACAATATAAAGTACAAATTATTTAAAATGGCCTGTATTTCATCCAATTTTTCAGTAAAAATAAATCCTGCCTATTTCATAAAGATTCCTCATTCAAGAAGATACTGAATAGGAAAGCTAGTGGATAATTATGTGCACTCTAATATTTATTGCCTCAGATTTTTATCACAGTCAGACAGATGTTGATTTTTATTTTTAGTTATTTATTTTACACTTTATTGTCCCTTCAGGAAATTCTGGGTCGCCTCCCCTGGTGAAGGCATAGTCGCAGCCTGTAGCACCCCCAATCCCATCCTACCTAATATTAGTTGTGTTTTTAAAATTTTGCTGGAGGAGCAAACCAGAGTACCTGGAGAAAACCCCAGAGACGTTGCCAGAGTCGAAAGTAACATAACGCCCAGAGGTGGGATCGATCCCACACCTGTCAGGCGACATTGGTTTCTAGCCTGTGGACAAGGCAAGTTAGTTCGGCCTTAGACCACTCGGCCATAAAGCTCGAATATCGAGGTCTGCTGGCCTTGTCAATGAGTAACATAATTTTATTTTCAATAATGTTACTGACTGTTCACACGAGGACCTACTAAATCTCAAAAATGATTTTGCAAAAGACTAAGAACAAAAAGACATCAAATTTCAACACTGAACAAAACAAAAATGGAATGCACATAAAATCAATATCGATGATAACTATAAATATGAACTATTACTCTCAAATGTGTGTGTGTGTCATTGTTAATGTTACATTACTATAACAATTAAATAAACCATAAAGCTTTTTTTAAAATTTAAATAACAAGTAGCATAAATTTTATGCTACTTGTTATTTATTTCAATACAGGCAATATCTGTAATAAAAGAAATGGATGCCAAAACCCAAATACTAAACCAACATTATGTATTTCTAATAATGATGGTGAAGATAATTGATTTATAATATAAATGCAATATTCAAAAAGACTACATAATAATAATATAATAATAATAATACAGGATGCTATGTACGCGCCTTTCCCCAAGGCTCAAAGCGCGGCGATCTATACCAACATACACACAAGACACATCATGCAAGACACAGTCCATGCAGCTGTCCGATCCAAAGATCAAAATAAAAATAACCATGCCTTTAGTTTTACCCAAACACAAAAATCAACCAATTTACATTCCAAGATCTGCATTCCAACACTTGATAATATATCACTGCACTGAGAAGTTTAGAATTCAAGGATTAAACCAGTTTCATGACTGTGATGCATTCCAAACTGAGAAAACAAGACCAAAAATGTTGACAAAAACTTACAGCAGACATTCAACCAAATAGAATATTATATAACGTGCAGGTCAGGCAAGTTCCTCAGGGATATGAAAGTTTACCACTGCCCAGTACAATCAGAATAAAGAAGTCACATCCCAGGAAAGCAACAGTACTGTCTCATCTCAGCGTCTCACTTTCTTGGCTTGGTGGCACGGTCTGGCATCCATGCTCATCTGACCCATCTTGACACTGAGGGATGGTGTCACACCGGCACCACAGAGGCACACAAGTGCCGTCATGACAGTAAAAATCACTGGATGTACACTTCCAAGTGGGAGTGATGTCATGGTTCCAAAAGGAGTTGTTGCCAAAAATATGTGTAAAATTCAATGGCTCTTCAAACCCGAAGACCATTTTCCATTCGTTTTGCTGGTGTCTGCAAACTTGCTGTGGCTTTCTCTATATGCTGTCAAAGTATCAGCACACACAATTCCAACAACTTGAAATAAAAACAAAGTTTATAGAGGAATATAATGTGATGGAAATAACTGAAGCAAAACAATAATAATAATGTTCACACTGAATTCTAGAGTGAAACTGACATTGTTATCTTCATTTTCACATTGTTTCCAATATATTTACCATTGGTAAACTGCAACTGGATGTATACATTATACCTTTGATCTAACATACAGGGTGTCCCAAAAAGGTGTATACACATTTTAAATAATTGTAAATAGCAAAGAACTAAACTGTTTGTGTTTATTTTGTAGATTCAACCTTGAACACAATAATGACAGGCAGATTAAATTTCGAAAAAGAAAATGTATTCTAAAATGCTACAGGAAGTGTAAAAATGCAGTTGTGCTGCCAAATACCAAGGGAATTTTTCATGATGTGTGCGATTCCATTGCTTCGCATTGTCAGTAGTGTCTGGATCAAAATGGACGTCAGTTTAAGAAAAGGCAGTTTTTAAAAAAAACTAAAATTATACTTGTAAATATTTTTACATAACAAAGGAAATAAAATTATAATAAACACCAAGTTTACAATTATTTAAAATGTGTATACATTTTTTGGGACACCCTGAATTGCAGGCATGTGTGAGGGTTTGTCACGTGGGGTTTATGGGCTCTGCACAATGGAATTATGGACCCTCACGTTTATTCGGTGGGAACTGCTAGTAAGTCACCCTATGAATTACTTTAATAAATTTATTTGTTTAGCTCGTTCTGTGTTAAGGTTGGGGTACAGAGATAGATAGATAAAATGGTAAAAGATTACTGTCACACTAGCTTTCACACGGCTATGAATCATATGTAGTCCAGCCACTTGATAACAGTTAAAATCACACATTTATTTCTTCTACTCTATACAAGATTCTCTAAGTACTAATCTAACTTAAAATGTCTCAGTTACTGCTAATAGTTCGATCGCTGATAGTCTAGGCAGCTGTTATATCTTCCTCGGGCACTTGCTATTATATTTCATGTAGATTTGGACTACTGTGGTCCGTTTTACAGTTTCTGGAGAGTTGGACTACTGTGGTCCTGTTTCGATCAGTTTAAGTGCACCTTTGTTGAATACACTTAACTGCTAGATGGTGCGTGCGAAGTCCTTCTGTGAGGTAGCTTCTGGTACACCTTTGTCGTTGTGTAGTTGGGTTCCCTTGCCACGCTGTGGGGTCTGACAGGGTGTTTTTCCGGGTAGCTCTGTCCGACTTGTGCGGTAGAGGCTCCTCAACCAACTCGTCGTTTCTGTGGAGTGGGACGCACAGGATAGCTCGCCTGCTCGTCTGTAATATAAGAGACGAAATTCTGCACAACCCTGAATAATCGGTTTGTGCAGAGCGTCTCACTGAAAGCCAAAGTAGCCCTCAGTGATAGCTCCACATCTCTATACATAAGCGACGAACATTCTGCTACATCCGGGGTCCACTGGAATCTCACTCTAAATTCCTATACATACATAAATATCAATCGTGTCTAACTACACACATACAGAATTAATAATAATATAAACATTCAGTGGTACAGCCACTGGTCTGCAAACATACATATAAGTTAAACAACAGTGGTTCCGTACAGCATAGATTCAAGATTCAAGATTCAAGATTCAAGATAATTTATTGCCAAGTGAATAATACACAAGGAATGCATTCGGTAAAAGCTGCAGCACCACACAAAAGCACATATGAAACATAGAGAACATGTGAACAAGCTAACAGCAAATCACAATAAAAGGATAAGAAGATAAAGTCATGAAACGAATGAACTGTACAAAAGGGCAAATATATATTTGCTAGTCAACACACACACACACACACACACACCCACGCACACACACATACACACACCAACACAGCGCACATTGCTGACTCCCAGCCATCCAGTTTTCACTCTCCATCCATTCGGTCTCGTGTTACTGTAACATTAGCGCGCCTATGTGCAGCAAGTAGGCCTACTTGTACGAAACGAGCGACAAAGTTACTGGCTCACGCCAACACGTTATGGCGACGACATGTGGTTAGGCAATGGGCAGAGAACTGGATATATACAATAAATTTGATAAACTGTGTTTATGAATGAGAAGGACTACACTGTTGAATGCACTGACATTGGATACACTGACATTGGATACAGGGAAGAAAGAAGAAGACGGCTTAGCAACATGGCGGCGCAACCGGTCGTGTTTCGCCACGTGTTCGGCTTTTCCATATGGTCACGCAAATTCGGATTAACAATTCACATTTATGCATAGCAAATTCCACAAACATAATTTCAACAATATAAATATATCACGATGAAACAGAAGGGTGTTCATTTACCTGTTTGACAAGTTCAGGCCCGTGATGACTAAATAGAACTCTAAGATTCTAACGTCCTGCTTCCTGGTCTATGAGGGAAGAGATTTCTCTAGCTGTGGAGATGTTGACTCTACCTCGTCTCACACACGACTGACCAAAACTGTGTGTAGGTTTTGACCCATCAGAACCGGCTCTACCCGCTTAGCCTGCTGGTCATTGGTTAAACGGTCCGATTCAAAGCTCAAGTGCTGACTCACTGCGCAGCGTGGGTGGCTCGCTCGCCGTGTGTGGCCGGCTGTGTAATTTAATTGCTGCTGTGTAATAGTCTAACTTCTAAAGTTACAATGACTACACAAGGCTGAATAGTCACTGGGCAGAGTTAAAACTAGCCAGTTCATGACAGGGTTACACACACAAACAAGCACAGATACGCAAATACACAAGTATGCAAGTATAATGTCAATGACAAAGAGATTATCCTGATCAGAACAATAATAATAAGATATGCCAAAATGTGGTTGGTAATGTAAGTCTTAGCTCATTTTTTCCCAGGATTGTAGAATTTATGTTTGTGGCAAGGTGCTTTGCTGGCTGGAATCTGTAAATTTGATTGTTTTGTGGAGCACTATGTGATTTGGTTTCCTTTAAATACTAAAGTTGTGGTTCCTGAGGAATAATAATAATAATAATATTTATATTGCACACATATCTCACAATACACAGCAAATCATGATGCCTTTCACAAACACACAGCACACGCAAATAGACAATTTCTATACATATTACATAAAATTAAAAATTAACAACATATACCACATTAATTAAGTTGTGGAGACAGAAAAAAAAGTATTAAAATATAGTAAACAATGAAATATTAAACTCATAGTCATAGTGGAAGCAGGTGAAGGGGACAAAATATTTTACATGACGGAAGGGGGGAGGAGGAGTTGAAGAGAGGGAAATGAGGGAGGAGGGGGGAAAGAAACTGACAGAGGCTGCAACAGAGGGGGGAGGAAGGTCTTTTACTTAGGAAATAAGAAAATAAGAAGGTTTTAAGAGCGAGCAAAGATGTTTTTTCCAAGGAGAGAGAAAGAGGTGGTGAATTATATTGCAAAACTGTAAAATCTATCGATTCTGGCCAGAGAGACAGATCCCAGGAGAAATTAAATCAGCTCAAAATTGCTTGGGCACAGGGAAATTACTCTGACTTTTTTTTATTGGGGAAAAATGTGTTAATTACAATTGAGATCTAAACAAAAGTAAATGTATAATATAATACTAGCCGACTACCTGCAAGACCTCATTAAAAGAATATGTTTATATATATATATATATATATATATATATATATATATATATATATATATATATATATATATATATATATATATATATATATATAGATATAGATATAGATAGATATATATAGAGAGAGAGAGAGAAAGAGAGAGAGAGAGAGAGAGAGAGAGAGAGAGAGAGAGATATATATAGATATATATAATACCCGATAACAATATTAATTATATAACCTGAATACAACAAGGTAGATAGACAATAATTAATATTAATATAGGGTATTATAAATAAACTTTCACACAGTTAATGCCCTGAAGAAGGTTTTTAAAAACTGAAAGTTTGGCAAAATCAAGAATATACAAATTGATGGATAACATTTTGTCGTTATGTATGTATGTGTTATTCTTCTTGTATTCAGGAGATAAACATACCGCCGGTGGTAGTGTGGAGGAAGCAGAGGGGGTGATAATATACTTTATTATATATAACTTTTGGAAATAAATATCTGCTTGGAATTATTTACAGTTATACTATCTATAGTGAGTTGTTCCTGTAATGCCCCCCCTCCCTCTCCTCTACCCGTCACCCACCACAAAGCTGATATTTCAGTTATCCAATTTACCCATTAAACGCATCTTTTGATAGGCATTGAACTCCTTTTGAATCTCTTTAGCATATTTAGGCTCCTTTTCGCTCTTATTTCCATTTTCGCTCTTTGTATTCTTTTGTAGTCTAATTGAATGGTACTTTCTGTCTCAGAGTAATGTCCCTTGACAATTGCCACCGCCCAAATCTGACACATCAAGCTGATTTTTCAGTGATATGTGTTCAGTTCAGTTCAGTTCAGTTCAAGGGACTATGTTAAGCTTCGCAGCTTTTTTGTGTCCCTGTTTTTATACAACTTTAAATTTTCCGGTTATTTTTGCAATTGTTCAGAGAATTAGAATTTAATGAAAATCATTCATCGAAATCAAATTTGGATTCCACAATGAAACTTACCTTTTCCAGAAGGTTTTTAAAAGTATTTAAGTTGTTAGCTTTTTTAACATGTAATGGTAGTTTGTTCCACAGTGGTGCAATTCTATGGCTAAAACAGTGCTTTCGTTTGTTAGTACGACAGTGCTGGATAAAAATTTTGTCTTCTGAGTTTCTAGTTTTGCCTCCATCATAAAACTTAAAGAATGTATTAGCATTGACTTTGTCGATGTTATTTAATATTTTGTATGTTTGTATAAGATCACCTCTAACTCTTCTAAATTTCAAACTCGGAAGGCCTAGTTTCTTTAGTCTTTTTTTGTAAGGCAGATTTTTCAAGGATTTTACCAATTTTGTTGCTCTTCGCTGCACTTTTTCAATCGCCGACGATTGTCTTTTCAGTAGCGGTGACCAAACAGCATTTGCATATTCCACATGAGGTCGGACAAGAGTCTTATACAGACATGTTAACGTATCTTTATCAAGGCAGGTGAAAGATCTTCGGATAATCCCCAGCATTTTATTTGCCTTTGCAATTGCATTATTAATATGTTTATCAAATTTTAACTCTTTATCAAAAGTGACCCCCAGATCCTTCTCTTCGGTACAGCTGTCAATTGACACTCTGTCCATCAGCGGTCATATAATATTCATGGCAAGAAATTTTTTTACCAAATTTTAGTACCTTGCATTTGGAAGTATTAAAATGAAGTTGCCACTTATCAGACCATTTACCAAGATTATTTATATCGGACTGTAGCTTAAGACTCTCACTGGACAAGTTATATAGTTTTGTGTCATCAGCAAAAATTTTACAACTGCTGGACACCTCATCTGGTAAATCATTTATGAAAATAGTGAATAAAACTGGACCCAAAATGCTACCTTGATGTATACCACTTAACACAGGAGCTTCTGAAGAGAAACTATCACCAACTCTCACCCTCTGGTTTCTCTCAGACAAAAAGTTCCCAATCCATTGGCACACCTTTCCAGTGATACCATATGATTCGATTTTTGTTAAAAGTCTAGCATGTGGGACAGAGTCAAATGCCTTTTTAAAATCCAGATACAGTACATCAAACCCCTCACGATCATCTAACATTCCCGTAAAATCTTCCATGACTTCTAATAGCTGAGTCACACATGACCTACCATTCCTGAAACCATGCTGACAATCTGTATACAGTGAGCATAGATTCATATGGTCCACCACCGCATCTCGCACAAAAGACTCCAGGACTTTGCAAATGATGCATGTGAGACTCACAGGCCTATAGTTACCCGCTTCTACCCGACTGCCCTTTTTAAAAAGAGCAGTCACATTGGCTTTTTTCCAGTCTGCCGGAACAGTGCCTTCATCTAAGGATTTATTAAAAAGTAGGCACAAAGGAACTGACAACTCGTCACTTGCCTCTTTTAACACTCTGGGCGGGATACCATCAGGGCCAAATGCTTTACATGGGTCTAGTTTAGCTAGTTTTTCCTGCACAGCTTTAGGTGTTATAAGGATCTCAGTTAGACTTACTCCATCTGATCTAGATCCAGGATCTAATTTAGGTATGTTTTTTAAATCTTCTTTTGTAAAAACACTGGAAAAAAAAGTCATTTAAAATATTTGCCTTTTCCTCCTCACTGACTGCCATATCTCCATCCTCTTTTCTCAAAGAGCTGATGCCAGAAGACACTTTCGTCTTGGATTGAATGTATTTCCAAAAAACCTTTGGGTTTTCTTTACATGTACTAGCAATTTTAAATTCATGATTCATTTTTGCCTTTTTTCACCTCTCTTGTGCATTCATTTCTTGCTTTTATATACCGTTGATAATCGACACCATCTTGAGTTTCTAAATATTTTTTATATAAAGTATGCTTTTTCTTTACCTTTTTTAAACACGATTTCTTAAACCATGCAGGCACTAAAGTAGACCTTGACTTTCCTCTTGACCTTGGTACATGTTTTTCCATTGCTAATAAAATGTTATTTTTTATATATAACCAACTTTCTTCCACATTTTGTTCTTTTATTTTATTCCAATCAACTGCTCTTAAAGTTTGCCTTAAATCATTATAGTTTCCTTTCTTATAATTAAAATGTTCATTATTTTTCCTTTTCTGTACTATTTCAAAAACATTTAAATCAAATACAAGCACATCATGATCACTTTTTCCCAGTGGACATAAATGTTCAATATCGGAAATAACTTCTGCATCATTTACTAAAACCAGGTCTAAAAGACTTGGTTTCTGCCCTTCTCTCCTCCGTGTTGGTTTACTCACCATTTGAAACAAATACGCATCCCTAATACATTCAACAAACTGCTGCTCTCTAGTGCTGGCAACCCCATTTTCCCAGTCAATTGTGGGAAAGTTGAAATCTCCCATAATGCATATATGGTCAAAATGTTTTATTTGATCAGATACTATTAGATCCATTAATTTGCCAATATTCTCCTCAGATGAGTTTGGATGTCTGTACACACATCCCAACAGCACGCTGTGACCATTTTTATTTTTAAAATGGCACCAAGTGCTTTCATCAACGTTAGCCTTATTTAGTTCTTCACATGCCTGAGGATACAGGTCTTCTCTAATATATAATACAACACCCAGTTTAGGATTTTCATTCATGAAGCACTCAAATCCTGGTATATTATATTCTGCTTCACAAACTCCTGATTGATTTTTAGCAATTATTTCAGTGAGAGCAATAACACTAACATTCCTTTTCTCTATAAGCTGTAATAATTCAATTTTCTTGTTTAAAAAACTATCAAGATTTGAATACAGAACAGTGCAGTTTTGAACACCTTTGAGCTTAATACTACAATTAAAATCCTTACAATCTATGCAGTCTTTGTGTTGTGTAAAACTATGTACAGTGTGACTGTCAGGTCAATGTTCTGTATTTGCATCCCCCCTCCCCTTCTCTTCTTTTCCCCTTCCATGCCCTATGTCTTTGTCCTGCAGCTGATTCCTCCTCACTATCCTTCCATTTCTAATAATCCAGTCATGTTCCCCTGTGTCTTTTTTTTTCTGTTCAAGCTGTTCTTTCAGTTCTCTATGTTTTTGTCTTTGTTTTGGAGTGAAGTCTTGGTTAAAGAAAACCCTCTTGTTATGTTCAACCCCTTTGTTCAGGTTGAAGGAACCTCTCAAAATGCTTGATTTTGCTGCCTCATTTCTTACTTTAAACTTTAACAGGCGTGGCCTGCCAGGAGCGTTTGAGCGCAGACGGACTACGTCTACAAGCGTCTCCTCCGCGAGACTTGAATCCATCTTCGCTATTATGCTTTTCAGTCTGATCAGATCATCTTTCAACTTATTTTCTTCCCCCTCCTTGTCGCTTTCTGGCAACCCCACCACCATCACATTGAGCTTTCTTTTCTCTACCTCAGCGCGCTCATCCAGTGCGTCGGCCAACTTTCTCTCAACTGCTTTTTCTATCTTCTCTTCAAGAGAAACGCCTGTGTATCCAGACTCCAACTTTATCAGCCTCTGCTCCATGCTTTCAATCTTTTTGATCAACGCATCGATTTTCACCTCTAGATTACAATTTTTCTGCCCTTTTCCCTCTTCACAAGTTTGACAGAGCCACTGAATGTTCTCGCCGCTATCGACCAGGAAAGAAATCTCAAGTTTATTCAAACTAGTGCATTTATAGTGGAACCAGTATTTGCAATCGTAGCACTGCACAACATCGTGCTCTGGAATCTGATCATTGCACTTTGGGCAAATAAACAATGAAGCCTTTTCTCTCTCTTTGTCACTAGACTGGCCCTGCCCCCTTTTCCCTCCCTGCCTTGGTTTTCCCATAATCGAAATATTCTATGAAAACTGAACAAACCAAACAGCTTATCAACAACAGAATCCACAAGCTGTAAAAATATCAACAGTGTGTACTCACCTCAATCAACTTGTTTAATAGTGCAATAATAACTAAAGTTAGTAGAGTACACTTTCAGTTTGTGAACGTCTGTGAGTACAAAGATAACTTCTAGAATAAAGAAAGAAAAAAACCTTCTGGAAATTTTATAATCGCCACCAAAGATCAACTCTGGAAGCGGGCTTCAATTACAGCCAATTTCAACACTGACAGAGGACTGTGAATTACAAATATTCAAAAAAATTGCCAAAATTCGTCAGAGAATTCTCACAGCCTCTTTCCCTTCACGCATGCCTAACCGGAAACTCTCTGGATATGCAATCCAGCGTACCTATTAAAACCATGTTTTGATATGCATTAGACTCCTTTTTAATCTCTTTTGCTAATTTTTGCTTCTTTTCGCTCTTTTCATTCCTTTTTCGCTGCTTTATTTCATTTTTTTCCTCGTCTTGGCGACTCTTAACGGAAATTCTCAAATAGAACCGTTTACCGGGCTGATGTTTCAGTGATACGTCTTCTTCTTGTTGACTACCACCTTCATCGTTGTGAAGATTACGTAGACATAATGGGGTTTTGCGCTTAGGTATATTGGTTATTGAACTTGAAATTTGAGAAAACGCTGCCCGGGTGACCAGCTTGTGGGGTCAGGGATAGGGGGTTTGGGGTGGAGGAGGGGAGGGGAGGGGAGGAGGAGGGCTAGATCCGGGATTTAAACTCTTCCAGAGTTTGGCTGCAAACAGCTTCTTCTGGGAGAGCATTCCACTCGGCAATGGTGCGTGGAAAAAAGGTTTGTTGCCTGTATGCAGTTCTGCAGGAAGGCAGCAGGTACTGCTCAGCGTGCGTCTGACGGGTATTCTTCAGGAAGAAGAAGTCTTGGATCGATGGGCTCCATTACAAAGGGAAATCCCCGAATCGATCGAGCAAATTTTTCATAATTAATCAATAATTCTTCATTTAACCGCTACTTTTAATACGTGTGGAGCTTAATTAGGCTTCTGTTTGCTATTTTGGGGTCCTTTTCGCTTGTTTTTGCTCTTTTGGTTCCCCTTTTCGCTCTTTTTGCTGTCCTTTTCGCCCTTTTCGCTCTTTTCGTATTTTCTGTACACCCCGGAGACGGACCTGCGGTCGTGTGCATGAAGAATCTTAAAGGGCAACTTAAGCTTAAGTTCGCTTACTCAAGCTTAAGTTTGAACTCTCCGTGTGCTTGAGTAAGCGAACTTAAGCTTAAGTTGCCCTTTAAGATTCTTCATGCACACGAGCGCTGGTCCGTCTCCAAACTCGCCGCGAAAACCAGTGGGAGGGCCTCCCCCCCCCTGGTCAAAACTCTGTCCTTAACTCATTTTTTGAAATAGGACGTAAAGCTTCGCTTATTGATTGAACGAACTGCAGTACACAGCTAACTCTTATCAGTACAACATCGAAAAGAGGCCTAGCTGAAAAGTTATTTTTACATACACTTGCGTCATCATTGAAAAATCAATACTGAGGAAGGCCATAAATAAATCTGTATAAGATGATTTGGAACAATGGGGATGGATGGAGACAAAAAATAAACTGCAAAAACAAGCAGAAAATACTGAAAATATATGTATGCAAGCCATACCTTATTTATTCTGGAAATTATTTTCCCTTGGGAGGATAGATGCAGTGTAGACAACCCCAGCACTCACGATGTTTGTTATGGTACAAAATATCACAGGAACATCACACAGGCACAAAGAAAGATAAATAAAATCAACTGTACTGCGTCTCTTCTCAGTTTTCTCTCATAAAGTAATCCGTATTACTCGAACAGCTTGTGGCATGCAGAAATAAAGCACAAGCCCACGAAAAGGCCATCTTCAATCTCCCACCCATAGTAGTGATCTGCTCTGACCTTTACAACCATACACCAAATGGAGACCCATCAGTTCTAGCATGTCCCGAGAGCAGAGAAGAAGAAGAAATCCTCCCAATTCTCTGGGAAGAAGTTGAGTCAGCAGTGCAATCGCTGAAGAAAGGGAAGTCAGCGGGAGTGGACAACATACCAGCGGAACTGCTACAAGCAGGAGGAGAAGCGATGACTGATGCTCTCACCATTATCTGTAACAAGATCTGGCAGAGTGGGGAATGGCCTACACCATGGACCCAGTCGCTTGTCATCACTCTTCCCAAAAAAGGTAACCTTCAGGAGTGTGAAAATTACCGCACCATCAGCCTCATCAGCCATCCCAGCAAGGTCCTCCTGAAAATAATACTCAACAGGTTGAAACCACAAGCTGAACAAATCATAGCTGAAGAACAAGCAGGATTCATGGCAGGGCGAAGTACCACTGAACAGATTTTCAACCTCAGAATAATCTGTGAGAAATACCTACAGCACCAACAACATCTATATCATGTGTTCATAGACTTCAAGAAGGCATTTGACCGAGTCTGGCATGCAGCTCTATGGGCAACCATGAAAGTGTACAACATCAGCCCTAAAATTATAGAAGTCATCAAAAGCCTGTATGACAAGGCTACCAGTGCAGTCCTCCATAACAGCGTCATCGGGAACTGGTTCAGAACAACAATCGGTGTGCGTCAAGGATGCCTACTCTCTCCAACACTCTTCAACATTTTCCTAGAGCGCATCATGTCAGATGCTCTTGCAGATCACGAAGGCACAGTCAGCATAGGGGGCAGAGCAATCTCCAATCTTCGTTTTGCGGATGATATTGATGGATTGGCTGGAGAGGAACAAGAACTTGAACAGCTTGTACAGAGGCTTGACACCACCTCCAGAGCTTATGGAATGGAAATAAGTGCAGAGAAGACCAAAATGATGACCAACAACACCAATGGCATCAACACGGACATCAAAGTACAAGGCCAATCCCTCAACACAGTGCACAGCTTCAAATATTTAGGAGCCATTGTGTCAGACAATGGGTCTCGACAGGAAGTCCTCTCCAGGATGCAAACTTGTTTTTTCCAACCTAGTTCCAGTCATTCGCCCAAAAAGGCAATCACCGAAGTCGAACGAAGCTCTCCGATGTGTTACGAAATGATGCTTGCATGACTACGACTAGTTGACATTAAAAATGATCGCTGTTGCTTCTAAATCTGTTCGATTTACACAGATTAGCATTTCGCAACGGTATACTTTGTTAATATGAGCATAATTATTATCGACCATAATTATTTAATAGTTGCGTTCCTTGATTTGCATTTTGTTAGTTCTCAGCATTAGGTAATAATAGCATTCTCCATTTCCTGCCTAGAACCAAGTAGACACTGTTATACAGTATACATAGGCTTATACATTATATATTATAAGTCAGTCTCCGCGCAGCTAAGAAGCTCACTAGCTGAATATAATTATTAGACCTGTATTGTTTGTTTTATACGTAAATAAATGTATAAACTATATCTATTCTAATTAATAATATTTAGGCCTATACTTTATAATATTTGAATCTTTAAATTTCCGGAGAAGGATGAGTAGGCTAAGCGAATTTTTTTTTTAAAATATATAACTCGAGATCAGAGTTAAATTAATAGTTAGTTAGTTACTTATTGCTCACAGGGTCCAGCGGACTGCAAAGAGCCGAATCAGGACCACAAAATCAAGACAACTCGATATCAGAGTTAAATTAATAGCTAATTAGTTTTTCATTTCTTACAGGGTCCAGCGGACTGCAAAGAGCCGAATCAGGACCATAAAATCAAGACCACAACTTCGCTAGTAGTAATAGTAGTAGTAGTAGTAGTAGTAGTAGTAGTAGTAGTAGTAGTAGTAGTATAGTTATTTAGTTAAATCTTTAATTAATTTATTTGTTTTGTTTGTTATTATTATTATTATTATTATTATTCCTACTTTTAAAAAAAAAAGAAAAAAAGAATAGGGTGCTGCTGTGCGTGCTCATTGGTGTAAATATGGTCAGTGACGTTTTGTTTTTGCTGAAGTTGGGTGTAACCCGAAATATTCAGATGGTGTTACTGGTTATTTTTTCTTATATATTTACCAAAGTTTTCAGATGATTTATGGAAATTTCCGCCTGCCACGCAACATTTTTTTTATACGTTTCTCATTAAAATACATATCATTGAAATACATAATACAAATTTACTGTATCAATTAAAAAGAATAATATTAGTTAAATAAATAATTGCTTTGGTGCTTGCAATAAAAATGTCACTGTTTTTTGAGACCATTATAAACTTGCTTTGCCTTGTGCTGAAGGGACATCAACGTATCAATAGCGCTTTGAAGTTTTGTCATAGTTTGATTGTTGATCTAGATGTGAAATCGTTGTATGTGTGCTTTATGTGTTATGTATTGCTTTTACTCTTTATTACTAATTCAGTAGTTGTGTCAGTATATTAATCATCATAAAATAATAATAATACTAACTGCTTCAAAATGCGAATCTCGACTTGACTTACATCTTGAAGCTGTGCAGATCGAAACAGAATTAGATCTAGAAGCAACAGCTGCTATTTTTATGCACGGATGTTCACCACAGGCTCTGATGTCTTTTCTTTTGTCTTTGTAAACTCGTGGGCCTCCTACATACGTACGTAGTATAGTATGTAATTGAGGCCTACGAAAGACGAGACTTCCCAGCCTGTGGTTTCACGTAGTCCTGCCATGTAAAACATCGGATAGCTTCGCTCGACTCGGAGAGCTTCGTTCGACTTCGGTAATTGCCTTTTTCGGCGAATGACTGGAACTAGGTTGGAAAAAACAAGTTCGCCTCCAGGATCGCACAAACAACTGCTGCCCTGACAAGGTTGAAGCCCATTTGGAAAGACAGAACCATCAGTCTACATTCCAAAGTAAGACTGCTGCGCTCTCTGGTCATCTCCATCTTCCTATATGCTTGCGAAGCATGGACCCTCACAGCAGATCTCCAACGAAGAATACAAAGCATGGAGATGAGGTGCTACAGAAGACTTCTGTGCATTTCCTATACCCAACACATCACAAACGACGAAGTCCGACAGACCATCACACAAGCCATTGGACAACACGATGACCTGCTCACAGTGGTGAAGAAACGGAAACTCCGATGGTATGGCCACGTCACCAGATCATCAGGCCTTGCAAAGACCATTCTGCAAAGCACAGTGCAAGGAGGTAGAAGAAGGGGGAGACCGAAAAAGAGGTGGGAGGACAACATTCGAGAATGGACTGGTTTGACACTGAGCGAAGCCATGAGGGCTGCTGAGGACAGAGAAAGATGGAGTATGCTGGTTGGACGATCATCTGTGGTGCCCCTACGACCTTCGGGTTATGGGACAGGATAGGATAGGATATATAACAATCTGACCATAAAATCCACTGGCAATAAAAAAGCATCAGCAAAGCAAAGGCATGAGAAGGTAAAAATTTAATTTGTAACACTCACTCTGATCTCGAACACGACAGACTCAAGCCTAGAGCCGTAGTTGAGGACAGCTCCGGTGATTGTGGGCTGCCAATGGGGCACACCCTGAACAAGGGACAGAAAAAGATTTTTATACATTCAGAAGCATTCTGTAGTTCCTCCTGCAGGGTAATCACAAAAACAAGAGCTTGAATTCAGGAATGGCAATAGTAATAACAATGGGACTTTACAAAGAAGCTTGATTTATATATATATATAAGGCCAAATGTGCACATGGGTCGACCACAGTAAATATATGCTATAAGTCGACCATGGCTATATTTGGTCTTTATAAATCTGTGACGATGTCCTTTAACTATGTTCATTGTCTTTTACTTCTATGACTAAATGGATAAGATTTTATGATTGCATCAAATAACAACACATATAGAATTTTAAGTGGTCGACCTTCTGTTTACTAAGTACTTTAGCACTGTTAAGTCGACCACGGTTAAATTACCGCTTAGGTAGACACAACATATATACCATAATTTAAACTGTTATGTCGACAACAGTAAATTTGCTTGTTAAGACAACTTATACTATCTTAGTAAACGTTTTATGGGTTCTTGCTGCTTTTGTCTACCACATTTTCCCTCTTAATAGTCTTAAGCATGCAAACTACAGTAAAGTAAATAACAATAAAACATAGTAAAAATGATAAGTACTAGTGTATATTAACAATAATGATAAAATGAAAGAATCATACTTGTTAAAAAATATTGAATTGTGTATTGTTTTCACTATGATTTTCAGTTTTTTAAATGTAATAATCACATGTCTAACAATCGTAATGAACATAATATAAATTCCTTAGTAATTTATTTGTGTGTGCTTTTATTGTATGATTAATTTTCTGTTTTGCATTTGAATATTTTTATCCAAATTATGACTTTTTGAAGTGGTAAGCAATAAAAACAATGTGCAATGAAGGCATTTAAAAATAGTTTGAAGTTGTGAATTGTTTGGAATATGTGACACTTTGTAATGTATTATTTTATTATTTATAGCACTTGTTTCTATTTGTTTATTTTAATTATGCATTTGTGGGTATGCAAGAAAATTAATAGTGCTTACATGTTCTATAATCACACAGAGAGAGAGAGGGAAAGAGAGAGAGAGAAGAATCATACAGAGAGAGAGAGAGAGAGAGAGAGAGAGAGAGAGAGAGAGAGAGAAGAATCATACAGAGAGAGAGAGCAGGGTCAGTACAGAAAAGTGGTTTCAAAATTCCCAAGCTTTTCCCAAACTTTCCCAACCGCTACATACTTTTTCACTGACTCAATTCGCAGCAAACTCCAAACGAAATATAAACCAGTATTCCATCCCATGCATATGTATGGCAGCAGCATAAATAGAAAATAATTATTTACCTGCAGCTCTCAGTGCATGCACATTATTTTTTAGTTTCAGTCATGTTACTTGTCACAAGATCCGAATGAATGCATCGTCCAATATCTGATTCAGCAGCAGTTTCTGTTGATATAGGCCTATTTATCTACTGTACATTGCCATATTATTTATACCAAAATATATGTTCTTTCAAGAAGAAGCAGATTTTTTTTTTGGGGGGGGGGGTTGGGGGGTTGGGGGTTGGGGCGGGGGTGGAGGATTACTGTACATGTATGCACACTATTTAAACAAAATGTATGTTCTTTCAAACAACGGATTTTTCTTGGATCAGCTTCTCCACCCCCTTTATTTCTTCTCCTCTTTGTCTTTTGCTTTTTTTCTCAAGGCACTGACTGGACTGTGAGATGAGGTCCAATCTGTTATGTTTTTCAGCATCTTCTGCTTTAGAGTCTGCAGTTTTCTGTAAGGATGCTTTTCAAAGCCCCTTCACCTATAGAAGCAATGTGAATTTTTGTTTGGCATACTTTGCAAAACGCTTCCTTTATATTCTCTAATTTTTTAATCCAAGCTGTATATTCTGGTTTTTCCAACCATTCATCACGAAACGAACATGAGTCCGGCATTGTGCACAAAGTGTAAAATATTACCGATCACACGCGGCGCCAAACATTGATGTAGAAGCCCGGATGTCAATAAACGGAAAGGAATAATTAGAAACCGGAAATGAAACATTAGAAACTGAAAGTAGACTTCTTGAATTTTCCAGATTCGGGAATATTTGCTTCTCATTTTATTTATGTATTTAAAAAAATTTTATTTTATTTTGCACATCGTTTTTACCAAGCAAAGACAAGTGCTTAGATTGTTGAATCAGTTTTCCAAGACTTTCACTGACCCAGACAGTTTTGCTCAATTTTCACACTTTCACAGACTGGAAAACACCCTCTCAAATTTCCCAAACTTTCAAAGACTTCACAGACCTGTGCGGACCCTGGAGAGAGAGAGAGAGAGAGAGAGAGAGAGAGAGAGAGAGAGAGAGAGAGAGAGAGAGAGAGAGAGAAAGAGAGAGAGAGAGAGAGAGAGAGAGTGAGAGAGAGAGAGAAGAATCATACAGAGAGAGAGAGAGGGAGAGAGAGAAGAATCATACAGAGAGAGAGAGAGAGAGAGAGAGAGAGAGAGAGAGAGAGAGAGAGAGAGAGAGAGAGAGAGAGAGAGAGAGAAGAATCATACACAGAGAGAGAATCATACAGAGAGAGAGACTGACTGATTAAGAACTTGAATAATTTAAGTCTTTATTTATTCACGAGAACTTCAACAATTAGTGTCTTGTAATTTGCAGTTGTTAAAAATCAAGTTGTTTTATATAATGCTTTTTTCACATATATTACAATGCAAGGCAAAAGTTTAATTCCAGACCCTTGTGTAAGGGATTGGGGAAAAGTGGTGGGAGGGGGCAAACCGAACACACGCACACTCACTCACCCACACACAATTTCAAAATGACAATAAATAGTACATCTAAAAGATAACAAATGTACAATGAATAATGAAATCTCAAGACAATATGTTAGAACAAAATATATAAAAATAAACCAAAAACAAGAGAGAGAGAGAGAGAGAGAGAGAGAGAGAGAGAGAGAGAGAGAGAGAGAGAGAGAGAGAGAGAGAGAGAGAGAGAGAGAGAGAGAGACCAAAAAAAAAATTCAGTCCATATTCGACTATAACTTCAACAATTAATGTCTTATAATGCTGTTGTTAAAAAACAAATTGCATTATATAATGCTTTTATTTCACATATGTAACAAATCAATGCAAAGCGAAACAAGTTTAATTTCAGGCGTTTATGTTAGGTGTGGGTGAGGAGATGGGAGGAGGAGGCAAACGGAACACATGCACGCTCACATATCCACACAAAATAAAAAAAAAGAGCAATAAATAGGACATCAAAAAGATAACAAAAGTACAATGAGTAATGAAATCTCAAGACAATACTTTAAAACGAAATACACAAAATTAAAGCAAAAATAGGAGAGGGCAAGAGAGAGAGTACAAACTGTTTCACACATATAAAAGAAAATTACTAATTAATACTCATCAAAACTTAAAGGGCAAAGCCCAAGTGACTCACATGCTGCTTATAGAACTCGCAATATTTAACATGAAAATGAGTGTCCAGAAAAAAATAATGGTGGCAATAAAATTAAAATACCGACTTTGATCTTTCTATGCTCTTGACCTTGACCTCCGGTTCCAAATACACTCATGTAATATCAAATAAATACAGCTAAAGTTGCATTATGCCCAAAAAAACCCCTTGGGATGACCTTGACCTTGTGATGACCTTGACCCTCGCGTGATCTCTCATGGATGTCTGATCAAATAACCCATTGTTGTTGCATACTATGGGTTAAATAAACAGCCATTCCACTGTACGATAACCTTTTTTTTTTTGCATGTTCTTGCAAGGCCTGACATGGCCTTAACCTTCAAGGTCAGCGCACAAAAGTCTCTTCGACAAAGATTAACCCACTTTGTCATCTTTGAAACGATCTAATACTTTAGTTTGAAAGTCAGCAGGCACACAAATCAGTTTTTTAGGCAACGAAATCAACAATGGTTGCAATTAATAATAAAATTTAATTTACCTTCAATAATGGTACAGGGCGCAGTCAATATAAAAATTTCCAAACTAAAAATTCGATTTTCTTTCCGTCTTCTAATAGCGATCTCCCTGCTTTTACACCACCTGTTTGAGTGATGGATGTGTATTTGGTGTGTGTGAGGGTGGGTGAGACAGGTGAGCGTGTATGTTGGTATAGATCGCCGCGCTTTGAGCCTGAATGATTTGGGGAAAGGCGCGTATAGCATCCTGTATTATTATTATTATTTATTTAAGTTTCCTGTATTTGAAAGTGTCTTTTTATGTTGGCTCACTCTTCTTTTACCAAACAATCCCTTGCAGCCACTGCAAATAACGAGTCTGTAATTGCCCTGACTTCTTTATCTTAAAAGTTCTTTGTCTTCATTCTTCAACTGAACATTTTTTTTAAATATATCTCTTCTTTCTTTAAGGCAGTAAAAACCAATTTTTTCTCTGTGTGGAGAAGTTTTGCTGCAGCTTGCACAGCTTCCTCATATTTATGCTTTCGATTAAGTTAGTTTGGATTGAAATTGTCCACAGTAAACACACGGATTTGAAAGTTTTCTCTTATATCGAGTCCTCTTTTGGTTTGAAGTTGAAGAGCCTTCAAGCATGGAGTGGTCATCAGCCGATCCAACTTCTGGCATGGCTTGATCCTCCTTATCAACCGGTTCTACTTCAAGCATGGTGAAATCCTGATTCAGACTGCACCCAGCACCAAGCTCGTCAATGTCTGGAAGCATACACAAATATTGCAATACCAAAATAAAACCTCAAGAGCCGTACTAATGAAGCTCAGCTCAGCTATTGAGCTGGCTATTGTTTGATAGTGCGCTTTATAAATCAAATAATAATAATAATAATAATAATAATAATAATAATAATAATAATCATCATCATAATTATTATTATTATTATTATTATTATTATTATTATTATTATTATTATTATTATTATTATTATTATAGGTAGCAAAAGAATTGATAAAACTCAAGGATAAAATGCTTACATTTATCAGTCTTCGCCTTGTCTACCGGGCCCAGGTTCAGGTATGGCGTGGTCTTTAGCAGGCGCTAGGCGCTCCAACTTCAAGCTTGATGAATCCTGACCAGACCCAGCCTCAGGCTCGTCAATGTCTGGAACAATACACAAATATTGCACCACCAAAATAAAACTTCTGAAAAACAGAAAAAATGTTTTAGAAAATCTATAAGCAGTGTAAACTTTGGTAGACAGCTAATGACTATAATGTGTAAAACAAATGAATGCCACACGACACAGGAATCAATCCCAATGGTGAGTTCAAGCTCTATTTGGTTTTCTCTAAAGTCTCTACTGCTGTATTAGTGTTGACTAAATTCATGATTCAATTACAATTTAACTGTAAATATTGCCTGTGCAGTGGTATTGGGTTTCTGAAAGTACGTACTTTAATGGAAGATGAAGTTTTTATCAGTTGTTTTTTTACTAAGAAGTAAAAGAACAACTGATAAAAACTTAGAGATAAAAAGCTTACATCTATCATTCTCTTGTCTAGATGGCTCACCTTCAGTTATCGTGTAATCCTTATCAGCTGGTCCAACTTCAAGCATGGTGCATTCCTGACAAGACCCAGTGTCTGGAACTATACACAAATAAAAAATATGTTACAAAAATTATAACTTTAGAATAACAGCAAGGAAACAAATCTCTGTGGTAGACAGCCAATGACACTTATTTTCTTGTAATTATACATCTGTAGACTAATGCAGCCTAAGGCAGGGAATAGTGTGGGGAGGGGGGGGGGTGTTCAACACACTTAGTGCTGTATTGATTTTGCACTATCAACACAATCTATGTATTAATAACAGTTGCCTGTAGATTTTTCCAGGGTTATGTTGTTGGATTATAATAGAATTTGCCTAAAAAAAACTGTTAAAGTTTAAGGGACTAGTACTTCAAAAGTTTACGTGACCCAACAAAATTGAATTGAATGGAAGAAGTTGAGGCAGCAGTGCAATCGCTGAAGAAAGGGAAGTCAACGGGAGTGGACAATATACCCGCGAAATAGCTACAAGCAGGCGGAGAAGAGATGATTGATGCCCTCACCATTATCTTTAACAAGATCTGGCAGAGTGGGGAGTGGCCTACACCATGGACCCAGTCGCTTGTCATCACTCTTCCCAAAAAAGGTAACCTTCAGGAGTGTGAAAATTACCGCACCATCAGCCTCATCAGCCATCCCAGCAAGGTCCTCCTGAAAATAATACTCAACAGGTTGAAACCCAAAGCTGAACAAATCATCGCTGAAGAACAAGCAGGATTCAGGGCAGGGCGAAGTACCACTGAACAGATTTTCAACCTCAGAATAATCTGTGAGAAATACCCACAGCACCAACAACATCTATATCATGTGTTCATAGACTTCAAGGAGGCGTTTGACCGAGTCTGGCATGCAGCTCTATGGGCAAAAATGAAAGTGTACAACATCAGCCCTAAAATTATTGAAGTCATCAAAAGCCTGTATGACAAGGCTACCAGTGCAGTCCTCCATAACAGCGTCATCGGGAACTGGTTCAGAACAACAATCGGTGTGCGTCAAGGATGCCTACTCTCTCCAACACTCTTCGGATGAGAGTATAAACCGAGGTCTAGTCTGTGTCGCATACATTCCATCATAACGGACTTTAAAGATCCTGACGCTCATGTACTAGACGGGTGAGTGCCGGCGACAAGAAAACACCCAGCATGCTCCTAGGTCCTTCTCCCCCATCCCTGGCTGCCCAGGATTGTGCTCAGTTGTCCGGGCGTCAGACCATGCGCCCAAAGGCTGCGGGTGGGCGTCTCGGGCGGCTTGAGTTAGATCCTGTATCGGCCAGCGCCTTGAGCAGCTCTTGAGCTGGAAAAGCGCTATATAAGAACGATTAAATAAATAAAATAAATAAATAAACACTCTTCAACATCTTCCTAGAGCGCATCATGTCAGATGCTCTTGCAGATCACAAAGTCACAGTCAGCATAGGGGATAGAGCAATCTCCAATCTTCGTTTTCCGGATGACATTGATGGATTGGCTGGAGAGGAACAATAACTTGAACAGCTGGTACAGAGGCTTGACACCACCTCCAGAGCTTATGAAATAAAAATAAGTGCAGAGAAGACCAAAAGGATGACCAACAACACCAATGGCATCAACACGGACATCAAAGTCCAAGGCCAATCCCTCAACAGTGCATAGCTTCAAATATTTGGGAGTCATTGTGTCAGAAAATGGGTCCCGACAGGAAGTCCTCTCCAGGATCGCACAAACAGCTGCTGCCCTGACAAGATTGAAGCCCATTTGGAAAGACAGGACCATCAGTCTACATTCCAAAGTGAGACTGCTGAGCTCCCTTGTCATCTCCATCTTCCTATATGCTTGCGAAGCACGGACCCTCACAGCAGATCTCCAACGAAGAATACAAAGCATGGAGATGAGGTGCTACAGATGACTTTTTTGCATTTCCTATACCCAACACATCACCAACGACGAAGTCCGACAGACCATCACACAAGCCATTGGACAACACGATGACCTGCTCACAGTGGTGAAGAAACGGAAACTACGATGGTATGGCCACGTCACCAGATCATCAGGCCTTGCAAAGACCATTCTGCAAGGAACAGTGCAAGGAGGTAGAAGAAGAGGGAGACCGAAAAAGAGGTGGGAGGACAACATTCGAGAATGGACTGGTTTGACACTAAGTGAAGCCATCAGGGCTGCTGAGGACAGAGAAAGATGGAGTATGCTGGTTAAACGATCATCTGTGGTGCCCCTACGACCTCCGGGTTACGGGACAGGATAGGATAGGAATGGACCAATAGCAGAAGGAAAAGAAAGATGCATTAAAAGAAGAAGTTTACCTTCATCTGTCTTCTCTTGTCCTGAATGTGAAGGCCTATCTTCAGGCAAGGTGCAATCCATATTAATTCTGGAGTTTTCTATACTGTCATCAACCTCAGCTGTGTTAGATTTTGTGGAAGCTGAAATATAGAGAAAAATAAATAGTACTACTTATATATTAGTAGTAACATTACAAGCCACAGTAGCACTTGTGTAGTACTTAGCACAATGGTTTACAGACTGGGAAGTCCTGGGTTTGAACCCCGCAAAGGTGATAGGATTTTGTTGCTCAGACAAACCTCAACTGTGGAAGGGGCGTGCTGTGGACCCAATGGGAATGCTGTTGCCACACAAGTGTGACTCATCCACGTTACAGATGCAACATTGAGGATGATAATTATATCATTTCGGGAAAGATTGAATTTATTCACACAAAATCGCTGGTCATCGCAGTTCGGTAGTTGTTAATTCTGATGTTTTATAAAGCACCCAAGAATTATACAGATGTTTTTATTAGATAATAAACTGTTATCTGGATACGATTTATAAATTATTAAAAAAAACTACAAATGAACAGTTTCCAGTAATGGCATTGCTAATCGGTTTTTAAATAGAGTGACATGATGATAACACAGCAATATATATAATCACAAAAAATGGAAGGGAGAAGGGGACGAGTGGGGGTGGTCACTCCAAAGCTAGGTTAACACAAGACCAATGTAGACTAATAATATTTATTAATTAATTAATGAGTAAATGTGGGTTTTGTTTGTTTGCTTGTTTGTTTGTTTTTACAGAAAAGACTTACCTAGAGCACTTTTAAAAATGTTCACCTGTCGGTCTGGTGATAATTTTTGAAGTAATTTCTTTGACATTATCTGAAATTGTAAACAGATTTAAATAATATAATGAGAAACAAAAAGACCGAGATGACAAACAATACCGTTCCAAGGAATCAACAACACTCCGGACCATATAAAAACAAAAACAATTCAAATATTAGTCATAATATATCAGTTTTGATGTAAATTTACAGTATTCCTTTTTTTTTTATTCCTCCTGAGTTCTGAAACAAATATAATTATTTTATAAGCTTGGAAATACATCGTTCTTCCACTTCGTTGCAGGCGACAAAATGTATAGGTGATATTGTATAGGCAGCCCTAGGTAAGCATTCACAGAGTTCTTTGCTTATGGTGATTGCCTCAGCGAAGGACAGTTTTATGTTATGTTGTTGTTGCTGTCTATTTTATCCCTTTCTATCGGGAAACTCTGGGCCGCCTACCATGGGGAAGGCGTAGTCGTCGCAGCCTGTGGCACACCCAAACCCAACCTTTCTAACATTATTTGTGATTTTTTGTTTTTAAATTTTGCTGGGGGAGCAAACGGAGTACCCGGATAAAACCCCCGACACGTTGCCCGAGTCGAAAGTAAATAATATTCGGAGAAACATAACGCCCAGATGCTGGATCGAACCCAAACTTGTCAGGCACCATTAGTTTCTGGCTTGTGGACAAGGCAAGTTAGTCACACCATAGCCCACTTGGCCACAACGTTCGTTTGTTATAGCAGTTCAACGGTAAAATCCCGGCAAAATTGTGTATGTTCATGATTTTAAATCTGAATATTAATATTGATTTTTAAAACTGTGTTGCCTAGTTTAAGCTGAGATCAAAGTCGCGTACTTGCCGCTATGGAGTAAGATGGCAGTCTTTAGGGTCCGATGCATAGCAGCAGACTTCAATTGCGGAAAGTTACAAACTTTGAAGTTATAAACTTTCAAATAGTTGCGAACTACAGTAGAGCGCTATGCACATATCCAACCCATCTGTTGACTAAGAAGTTCTGACGTAGGCCTACCTGATATTTTTAGGCATGGGAATCTCCGATAAATAAATGAATAAATAATGACATATTAACATCGGAAAACAAAGTGACGTCAATCTTATGTAATTTTATCATAATTAAAGTCAACTTTATGCGATGACTGTGTATGAAATATTATGATTGTAATGTTTATTGAAAATGTCAAACAGGACTATAACTGAAAGATTTCGCTATTATTCAATAGTCAATTTTAAAAAAAAATACTTTGAACAGTATGAATGTTATGTGGAATATATTGTTGCACTGCAGTCATGAATGATATGTTTTATAGTTGTATTATTTTTGCAAATGTAAACAATATCCTTGAAAGCATGTGTCAGGCTACAGCCAGTGGCGTATCACCGGAGTACAACAACTGCAACAATGGGCTGATGACCTATTTCTTGCAAGGGGGAAATTCGATGCTGTCTAGCACATTGGCTAGCTCTAAAATCATGTTCTCGGCAATCAGTATCTTTTTAGAAATTGACTATTATACCACACCTCAAATGGATGTGTTATGTCTCTAAATACTCGATTTCTTTGAAGCAATCGGCGATTTTGCTGCCTACACGAAAGAACGCACGCCATGTTTGCTTTCGCGTAGTTACTAACTTCGAGCTCGTAGTCCACTTCCGATGTAGACTCCCGTAGTTGGTAACTTAGGTGCGGCCTACTCGCTCATGCATTACGAACTACCGCTCAAAGTTCGTAACTTGCGAACTAGTTGATAACTTCGTGTGAAGTCTACCGCTATGCATTGGGCCAAATTTCGTAGATCTACAACTGAAGTTTTAAAAAACAGTTGTAGGACTAGCCGATCAATAACAACCCAAAATTTCCAGGTTAATAAACATAGCCGGTGTGTTTGATCATAACAATGCACTGATAGATTATAAAACAGATTAAAATTAAGAAACTGTACTAAAAAGCATCACTTACTTTTGTATTTCATCCTCACAAATCCAAGCGTAAACGCAAGCGCCCAGAAAGGAAATGACATCATCACGGAAACGAAGTCACATTGGTCAGAGAGAGCGCTCTCTCTCTCAAACAAAGATATAGACATTTGGGTCCAAAGCAGAGGTAATTTCTTGGTAAAATAAAACTATTAAACACACAGACTTCAAACTTTAATATTGTGTCAGTGCATATTAGAATTGAAAAAAGAACTAATTTCACAAAGATATAGATCTTCTTTAAAAAGTTAATGCCAAAAATACAGTGGTCAACATAATGAAAACTTTCACTGTGGTCACCATAAATGGTCATATACAAAGTGTAGCTTTTCCCATTCATATTTATTCTCAAATTAAATTTCAGTAGCGGTCAAGGACGGTCGACACTGGATCCTCAATAGCGCAAACTACTATCTTTCCCTGGTAATTGGTTTAGCCGGCAGAGGCAAAAACATTAGGTCGACCGATTTTGGTCGCCTTAAAGAAGCCCTGCAGTAAAAGTATCATTTAGGTAGACATTTTGTCGACCCAACCGCACCTTGTACATATATCTATATATCTATCTATATATCTATCTATATATCTATATATATATATATATATATATATATATATATATATATATATATATATATATATATATATATATATATATATATATATATATATATATATATATATATCTATATATAACAATCTGACCATAAAATCCACTGGCAATAAAAAAGCATCAGCAAAGCAAAGGCATGAGAAGGTAAAAATTTAATTTGTAACACTCACTCTGATCTAGCAAGATCCGCACGAGAAACAACATCGTCATAGGAACCTGGAATGTCAGGACCCTAACTGCGGAAGGAAAATTATAAGAACTGGCCCACGAGCTGGACCACTATCGATGGAATGTTCTAGGTATCAGCGAACTGCGCTGGAAAGGCCTAGGTGAAACAACGACTGACAAAGGCCACAAGCTCTATTTCAGCGGTAGAGATGACAGGCACAAACACGGCGTTGGATTCTTGGTCCACAAGAACATTCTAGCCACTGTCATGGGTTGCCGCCCAGTCTCCAGTAGACTCATTACCATCCGTCTGAGAGCAACCCCTTTCAACATTACCATCATCCAGGCCTATGCCCCAACATCAGACTATGAAGACAGCGAAGTGGAGGATTTTTATGAAAATATACAGGCGGTCCTTGACCAAGTGCCGAAGAAGGACATAGTCATAGTGCAAGGCGACTGGAATGCCAAGGTTGGCCAAGATGCGCACCACAACTGGGGAGACACATGCGGACCCCACTGCAACAACGAGACAAATGACAGGGGTCTGAGGCTATTGGAGTTTGCCAGATACAACAATCTGGTACTGGCAAACACGCTTGGTCTCCACAAAAAATCCAGACGATGGACATGGCACAGTCCCGGCGGGGAACATCACAACCAGATCGACTACATCATGGTCAAGAAACGCTTCAGATCAAGCATCAACATTGGCAGGACACGCACTTTTCCAGGAGCAGACATTGGAAGTGACCACGATCTCGTGATGATGTCTTTCCGGCTCCATTTGAAGAGAGTAAATACAGCAAAGTGCACTAGGCTGAAGTTCGACCTGGACAAACTGCAAGACCCGGAGGTGGCAAAAATATTTCAGGCCACAATTGGAGGGAAATTTGCACCACTGCTTATTTTGGGGGCAGGCGAAGTAGATGTCAACACCATGACCAATACCTTCAACTCAGCTGTAACAGATGCCGCCACTGAGATCCTTGGCAAGCACAGACCAAAGAAGAAGCCGTGGATCACACCTGAACTTTTGGATCTGTGTGATAAGCGAAGAGAGTTAAAAAAGAAAAAGAACACCTCACAGGGAGCTGATGTCTACCGAAAAATCAACAGTGACATCCGAAAAGGCATGCGCACAGCAAAGGAGAACTGGATAGAAGATCAATGCCAGGAAATAGAGAACAATCTGAACAAGAACAACAGCAAGAAGGCCTACCAGACTGTGAAGCGGCTGACAAGTGTTAAACAGCCCAAAGTCTCCACTATCCAAAGCAAGTCTGGCATTTGCCTTACAGAAGAACAAGAAGTCTTGGACAGATGGACAGAGTACTGCTCTGACCTTTACAACCATACACCAAATGGAGACCCATCAGTTCTAGCATGTCCCGAGAGCAGAGAAGAAGAAGAAATCCTCCCAATTCTCCGGGAAGAAGTTGAGGCAGCAGTGCAATCGCTGAAGAAAGGGAAGTCAGCGGGAGTGGACAACATACCAGCGGAACTGCTACAAGCAGGAGGAGAAGCGATGACTGATATTCTCACCATTATCTGCAACAAGATCTGGCAGAGTGGGGAATGGCCTACACAATGGACCCAGTCGCTTGTCATCACTCTTCCCAAAAAAGGTAACCTTCAGGAGTGTGAAAATTACCGCACCATCAGCCTCATCAGCCATCCCAGCAAGGTCCTCCTGAAAATAATACTCAACAGGTTGAAACCACAAGCTGAACAAATCATAGCTGAAGAACAAGCAGGATTCATGGCAGGGCGAAGTACCACTGAACAGATTTTCAACCTCAGAATAATCTGTGAGAAATACCTACAGCACCAACAACATCTATATCATGTGTTCATAGACTTCAAGAAGGCATTTGACCGAGTCTGGCATGCAGCTCTATGGGCAACCATGAAAGTGTACAACATCAGCCCTAAAATTATAGAAGTCATCAAAAGCCTGTATGACAAGGCTACCAGTGCAGTCCTCCATAACAGCGTCATCGGGAACTGGTTCAGAACAACAATCGGTGTGCGTCAAGGATGCCTACTCCCTCCAACACTCTTCAACATCTTCCTAGAGCGCATCATGTCAGATGCTCTTGCAGATCACGAAGGCACAGTCAGTATAGGGGGCAGAGCAATCTCCAATCTTCGTTTTGCGGATGATATTGATGGATTGGCTGGAGAGGAACAAGAACTTGAACAGCTTGTACAGAGGCTTGACACCACCTCCAGAGCTTATGGAATGGAAATAAGTGCGGAGAAGACCAAAATGATGACCAACAACACCAATGGCATCAACACGGACATCAAAGTACAAGGCCAATCCCTCAACACAGTGCACAGCTTCAAATATTTAGGAGCCATTGTGTCAGACAATGGGTCTCGACAGGAAGTCCTCTCCAGGATCGCACAAACAACTGCTGCCCTGACAAGGTTGAAGCCCATTTGGAAAGACAGAACCATCAGTCTACATTCCAAAGTAAGACTGCTGCGCTCTCTGGTCATCTCCATCTTCCTATATGCTTGCGAAGCATGGACCCTCACAGCAGATCTCCAACGAAGAATACAAAGCATGGAGATGAGGTGCTACAGAAGACTTCTGTGCATTTCCTATACCCAACACATCACAAACGACGAAGTCCGACAGACCATCACACAAGCCATTGGACAACACAATGACCTGCTCACAGTGGTGAAGAAACGGAAACTCCGATGGTATGGCCACGTCACCAGATCATCAGGCCTTGCAAAGACCATTCTGCAAGGCACAGTGCAAGGAGGTAGAAGAAGGGGGAGACCGAAAAAGAGGTGGGAGGACAACATTCGAGAATGGACTGGTTTGACACTGAGCGAAGCCATGAGGGCTGCTGAGGACAGAGAAAGATGGAGTATGCTGGTTAAGCGATCATCTGTGGTGCCCCTACGACCTTCGGGTTATGGGACAGGATAGGATAGGACTCTGATCTCGAACACGACAGACTCAAGCCTAGAGCCGTAGTTGAGGACAGCTCCGGTGATTGTGGGCTGCCAATGGGGCACACCCTGAACAAGGGACAAAACAAGTGTTCATCTAGAAATGTTAAACAATTCAAAATGTTGCTCCATAACAAGCCTGTAGCCCAATATAGATCACTGGCTTAAATATCAAAATATCATGGAAACCGTTATGCAGTAATTGCAAGTTAAGTTTAATATGGCTAATATGAGAAAACAGTCGGACTTTCCTAAAACAGTATCAATAACATCACAAAGACTAATATGAGAAAACAGTCGGACTTTCCTAAAACAGTATCAATAACATCACAAAGACACATATGACAATGACACATTGTCTGCTCACTCTGAAATTGCTGTCGAATGCAGGATTTGAAAGCATGACGTGCGCTGCCGCTTCAAGGGCTTAGCACCAGGACTTATCGGTGACATTGCCATTGGTTGTATTGATTTTGCAGCACATGAACTGCATGTCCAATCAATAAAGCCAACCTTCTTGCCCAGCTTGTAGTCCTGGTATGAAATCCCAGTTCGGCAGAGTCTGTGCTGCCATCTGTCGCATGCATCACACTGTAACGCATGCTGCTTTGGGCGAACATCTTTTTCACAGAGAATGCATGGAAATGCCATATCTGGGGAAAACAACACACAAACTTGTGTATATAGAACTGTTCACCTCAACAATAGCTGACCCAGAACATGAATTCCAGTTCCAATTTGTTCACTACATCAGAGAGTGAACGTACAGTCATTTGGAGGAGGATGCTCTGCATACAGCTACCCATACAGTGAAGCCAACTTACAAAATATTAAACAATATTGACAAAGTTTATGTTAATAATTAATAATACATTCTTCAAATTGCAGTCTGGATGCGAATATTCAATGTTGATAAAAGATGAAGTTTATAAATTAAATGTAAGCGATAATGAAAAAGACTTGGGTGTAACTTTTGATTGCAAGTTAAAATTTGACGCACATATTCAGAGAGTGGTAACTCAAGCAAACCAAATGTTAGGCATAATCAAAAGAGCATTCACATACTTGGAAAAAGAGACGTTTTTAAAATTGTATAAAGCTTTTGTAAGACCTCATGTTGAATATGCTAACGTTGTTTGGAGTCCATATTTGAAAAGGCAGTCTGTAGCCATAGAAAAAATTCAACGACTAGCCACAAAACTATTATCTGAGTGTCGTGATATGACATATGAAGAGAGATTAAGGTTTCTGGGCCTTCACTCTCTGAAAGGACGTAGGATCAGGGGTGATTTAATTCAGACATTCAAAATAAATAATTAATAATGTAGAGGATGTTAATACTAATACTTTTTTCTTACTTGATCAATCTAACTGAACTAGGAAGTGTGAAGGTAAAATTTTCATAAAATATTGTAGAACTAACCAACGAAAATTTTCATTTGCACATAGAGTAGCTAATTATTGGAATTCTTTACCAACAAATATTAAATTTGCACCATCTGTAAATAGTTTAAAAAACCACATAGACACTGATTCAAAATTTCAAAATTTATTCTATCAATATGACTAGAAAAGATTATTTCAAATAATTGCATGCAAATCATATTGCAAACTATATATACCATAAACAATGAGGGGACGTCTTTATAAGCCGCGAGGCTTTAGGCAGCGATGCCTGTCCTACAGTACTACTACTACTACTACTACTTAACATTCAAGTCGTCGATGAATAAATGGCGACGGCTTTAGTCAATGGACTTGCCTCCCTTTATCACTTCCGGCGTCACGAGGTGAATGTATATTAATCTTTTAAATAAATATTCTCTGTTATATAGATCATTGCATTATTTTCTACTTCATTTCACCTCTTGTGGACGTTTTGAGGGTAATTTAATTTGGTCGTTTCGGCGGCTGGCCCTTTCGGCGGTGGACCTATGTTTCGGCGGTGTCGCCGAAAACAGTTCGAGCTAAAAATAGATCTCATGCTTTGCAGAGTCACGTACTGTGCTATACTGTGCTCGGTTCCTTTTTTTTTTTTTTTTTTTTTTTAAATCAGTTTATAGTCCCCTCTCTTCCCGGTAAGGATTTTCAGAGAGGAGACTTACTTCAATACGCTCGGTTCCGTTTTTTTTTTTCTCGGTAAGGTCAGAGTTGCACGTTGTGAACTTGACCCTGTTTGATAACTGTAGAGTATGGCTTAGCATGGCTATTTTGGAAGTTTTAACGTGAAGTCCGTGCAAAATGGGAGTTTTGAAGAAAGGTGAGCGATAGATTTCGCAAGCGCAGTAAGAATCGGCACTTCTTTGCCGTCTACTAGTAGAAACACGTTGTAACACGTTTGTGGATTCTCGCTAGGATTAGCGAATATTTGTGTTTGTGAAAACTGGCGTTTTATATTCGTTATTTATGCTTAACTAACGGAGTGCTGTTAAAATTATAATTATACTATTTCTGTGGCAGAGATAGGTTTGGTTTACAGCGTGTGCAGTTTTCAGTTGACAAAGCAAAGTGTTATGTAAAACCTCTGGACATTATTGCAGTGTCAGTTCAGTGTCAGGTCAGGGGCAAGTTCTTTTATACTACTAGTTTAGTTAAATGTATCTGTTGTAGTTGAGTCTAGTCCCTTTTAATGTTGTGATTGATGTCTTTTCATTGTATTTTACTGTTTTAAGAAATGTTTACAATCATATGTTTTGTTTTTAAGGTGTGTAATATTTTTAGTTGTATTGTTTTGTTAAATGATGTGATAATGAATGCTTTTATTGTGGACATGTACTTTGGCCAGGCGCTCGTGCGTCTGTGTGTGAGTGATTGTGTGTGTGTGTCTGTGTGTGTGCTGTTAATTAAGGTACATACTTCTGGTTTAGCATTTTTTACTAGGCATGTTTTTGTTTTACATATTTTATTTTGTTTTGTTTTTAATACTATTGCTTTTTTATTGCATTGTAAAGCGTGGCGAGCCCATGTTTGTTGGGGTACCACGCTATATAAATCTACCGTATTATTATTAAGTGACAGTTGTGTCAGGACAGAACAGAGAGAAATAGAATACAAGCAGGTCTAGATTTTTGGAATATAGTAGGCCTGGATTATCAGTGACACATGCATTCATTGGATACACTTTTATAAAACAACATAATCTTTTGAGGTGAGAATTTATTATTTTCTTTTATCATCATTAATGCAGACAAGTGTTTGTTTAACCCCAATGTTCTTTGCAGGATGTGACAGCAGTGCAGGGCGCAGGGTCGTTTATAACCCATAATAAACGAAGCACTGTATTTTCTGATGGTGTGAACCTTGCCTAGTTAGGTATGGTTATGGGAGTCGGGATGCTGTATGGTCTTTCAGCATGTTGCAGATTTTCCCTTTCCCGGATCCCTTGCCTGAGGGTTTCTTGGATCCCTTGCCTGGGGAGACTTCACGGATCCATGACTGTGTGCCAAAAGGTGAGCTCAGAAAGTGGACAGTAGGCCTTAAAAATCAATCATGTATTTTGTCCATTCTTTTTGTGCTGTCAGATTGCTTTCAGTGTCTGTCATGGTGTGCCAAATTAAAATATAATAACAAAACTAATTATTGAGAAAATAGGCTTTGAACATGAAAATGTGCGGTATGTCGCTCATCAGGTATTACGACATGAACAAGGAATTTGCTATATAAATCAAATGACTAGGACTGATTACTACTATGACAAATGTGTGTCTAGACCACCTCTTTGTACCATAGAATTTATTTCTTTCAAATATTGTTTTCCAATGCAGTGAGCAGTGCTTTGAAGTTTGTGTTGTAATACCTGATGAGCGACACAAACAAAACTTTTCAGATTTTGCTGTAAATTCACAACTAAAGCAGGACAGAGTTTTATGATGCTGAATGACTCAACCATACACAGGGAATGCACAGAAAACAAATATTTATTTATTATTATCATTATACAGTGAACTCTGGATATAATAAAGGCCGGATAAAGTAAATATTCGGTTTTAGTAAAGTCCAGTCTTGGTCCGGACCAAAACTCTTCTTTGTCTCTGTTTTTAAAAATCGGATATAATAAAAAAATATAGTAAAGTCCGCTTATAATAAAGTGTTTTCTAAGGCCCCTGGCGAGTTTTGCTGCCGCTTATAATAAAGTTTCAAGGGAGATTACTGTATTAAAGTTTCATGAGAGTTACTGACGTTTATAATGACGCAACATCGTCACGTCACGCTTACCCTGAAGCCTAAAATAGATCTAATTCACTTGAAGATGAAAAGATGAAAAAAAAAAAAAGAAATTGCTGAACAATTTGGAATTTCCGCATCAACAGTAACAGTGATTATGAAGGAGAGTGAATAACTGAAGGAGAGATTTAACTGTTTGGCAGAAAAAGAGTACCTAGCTTAGAAACTTACAAAGCAAATTAGACTTCACTTTCGCTATACATGATGAAATGCGTTTATGACTAAATAAGGGTGTTATAAGTTGAACACATTATAATTATACCTTTTGTACTGAGATGAATCCGAATCAATGGAGAACTGGGAAACCAACGTTTTGACTGGACTGCACTTTCAAATCAGAAGTAAAGAAGAGATTTATTACTAAGCTGTTGCATGGCTTTGCAAGACAAACCATCTTTTTTTAAATCCACCATATTGTTTAGGTTTTGTTCATGTCTTTGTTTGCTTTAATTTTGTGAGCTTTTTGTTTTTCCACAATGACGATAGTACAACATGTACAATTCATGATCTACTTTTATGATTTATCCTTCCTATTAAAGGGTTGGTTTGAAATAATTAGGACACGAAGGCTCACTTGTTATCGCTTATCGGTAATGGACTCTCTCTCTCGCTCTCTCTCTCTCTTACCCTCTCTCTCTCTCTATCTCTCTTTCACACACACACTCACACACACGTGAACTTACACACACGGACATAAACAAATAATACTGTAACATTTCAATCAATATACACAAACTGGGTTATAAGAGAGGTATTCTTGAAGAGTTTATAATACCCGAGTTAATAAACAAAAATAATCAATCAACATATGTGAGCGTAATGGAATCCAATAAGGGACAATGGACCTACTGCAAGTGTTCATAAAAAAGTATATTTTTCAGCTATTTCCCGTGGATTTCTGGTGGCTTCATACGAAAGGCTAAAAGGACCTTTTCACTTTCGTGAAATATGGGAGGCGAGTGAAATATCACTTGTTATCATGTGGCTGTGTCCAGAAACAATAGATCTTGACGATGAGTGCATATTCATAATGTTCACTCAAGTAACGTAATTGCTATTTACCTGTAATTACGATAGCAATAGGTAATACCCATTGGGGGGTGGGGGGAAGGGAAACACAAAGAAGAAGAAAATCTAAATTTTGAAAAGGCCATGTTCGACAGAGAGAGAGAGAGAGAGAGAGAGAGAGAGAGAGAGAGCTTGCCTGTCCAACCACTCAAATAAATACTTTGAATTTTGTTCTTGGCAACTCTGGTAAGACAAACGTCTCCACGACGACTTATAGACGGCTGTCCGGGGGTGTAAGGCTGGAGCTGGGGAGGGTGGGGGTGTTTTTTAAAATGGGAAAACATAGTTTTCGTGTGGAATTCAGCAAGGGACAACAAACCAACACAGAAATATTAATCTAAATTAAAATATGTAATAACGAAAGCGATTCGTTCGATTTGCACTGTCTTATTTTAACTGTTCAACTATGTGAATCTAATCAATTAATGGGATCCAATTCCAATGTACATGTATATAACGCTCCAAATGTCAGCTCAATTTAGAACGATGTTGAGTTACGTGAACACACAGACAATAGACACACAGACGATTACAGTCTGCAGAAATCCTGGTAAAAGATGGAAATTCGAGAAGTCATTATTTTGTTCACTGATTTGTTTTGCTTTTCTTCTTCTTTACTTGCACCAGGGCCGGATCCAGGGGGTAGGGGGGGTGCTAGGAGTGCTGCAGCATCCCCCCACCCCCACCCCTTGGCAACAACAAAAAAATAACTAAATAAATAAAATAAATAAAATAAAGAAAGTGGAAGATGGAAGTTTTTGTTCAACTGGAAATACGTTATGTAAGGCAGTTAGTTACAGGACAGGATGCTATGCTATGTACGCGCCTTTCCCCAAGGCTCAAAGCGCGGCGATCTATACCAACATACACGTTCACCTGTCTCATATATGATACTTTTCCACCAAACATTTTCTGAAGACAAAGATAGAATATTTTTTTCAAGGGTTATAACTCTGTCATTTTTTAAGCTACAGTTCTGATATTTTGAAAGAAGTTGCCCCCCTCTATGGCTGTTTAAACCATGGGAAAAACTCAATTTCGGTCAAAATGTCACTTAGAATAGTTTTCCTCTACACCCGCGATTTGAAAGCTGACGTCTGTTTGTTGGCCGATGTGTTTGAAAAATACAGAGAAACGAGTTTACATCATTACTCCCTCGACCCTTCTCATTACATTTCTTCGCCCGGAATGAGTTGGGATGCTTTCTTAAAACTTAGTGGTTCTAAAATCGATCTCATAACTGACCAGGTAATGATGACAATGATTGAGTCGGGCATTCGTGGAGGAATAAGCGTAGCAGCTCATAATTATTGCAAAGCCAACAACAAATACCTGAAGCACTATGACCCCTCGCAGAAATCTAATTATATAATGTACTTTGACGCCAACAATTTATACGGCTGGGCAATGAGTGAGCTTTTACCGGTTTCAGATTTCAAATTACATGTTAATCCAAACCCCGCAAACTTGACGGGGTTAAACAGTATTTTAAATCACCCTAAAGATCATACTATAGGGTTTATTGTCGAAGTTGACCTAGAGTATCCCAATGCTTTACACGACCTACATAATGATTACCCATTAGCACCAGAAAGATTGCATGGTACAGACAAGCAACTTAAACTTATTCCCAACCTCTATAATAAATCTAATTACGTCTGCCACTACAGAAACCTGCAGTTCTACATCAGACACGGCATGAAGTGCACAGCGATTCACAAGCTTTTATTCTTTAAACAAACGAATGTCTTGGCCGGGTACATCAATAAAAACACAGAGCTCAGAAAACAAGCGCAATCTACGTTTGAAAAAGATTTCTTTAAGCTGCTGAATAACAGCTGTTTTGGTAAAACTATGGAGAACCCATACAAGCGAAAAGACGTCAGGCTAATTACATCACCCAATCAAGCAATTAAATTAACATCTAAACCTCAATACCTTGGTTACAAAGAGTTTCATGACTCCCTGTATGCAGTTACCATGAAAACCACGCAAGTTAATCTAGACAAACCAGTGTTTATGGGGATGACTATTCTTGACCTTTCTAAATTACTAATGTTCGAATTTTACTACGATTACTTTAAACCTAAATACCCGGAGGCCAGAGTTTTATACACAGACACAGACTCCCTTATACTAGACATCCCTACTGAAGACATTTATAAAGACTTAGAATCGGAACTACAACATTACTATACTAGTGACTACCCTGAAACTCACCCTTTGTACAGCAAAGCAAAAAAAAAAAATAGGTTTGATGAAAGATGAAATGAACGGGAAACTAATAGAAGAATATGCAGGACTGCGATCTAAGCAGTACAGTATTAAACACGAATCGGGAGAATCTTCAAAAGCAAAAGGCACCCAAAAAGCTGCAATAAAAAACAGATATCAGACACGAAAACTACTTGGAAGCCTTAGATGGAAAAGAAGTTAAACCATACCCTAACACAACTATAAAGTCTAAAAACCATGTTCTATCCACTGCAGTTACGACCAAAAAAACATGCGCTAATGACACAAAGCGGGTAAGGGTAACTAAAGAGTTCGCATACGCTCTAGGCCACTATAAATTACAGGTAGAAACTACTACTATGAATATGACTACGACTATGAGTAAGGAGGAAGGCCTGGAAGGCCTGCAGGACCCGTAAGGCCTGGAATGCCAGCAAGGCCTGTAAGGCTTGAGTAAATGTTAACTGTATTTATTCTGAAGCGCCAAGCTTTTTCTTCAAAGCATCTAGCTGCTCCTTCCGTCCCAGTAGTCTCCCTTCTTCTATTAATTTTTTTTTAATTTCTTCAACATTAACAGGTGCAGACCTAGATTTAGATTGTATGTCATGCTTCAACTTTTTATATTCTTCAAAATCTCGCTGGATAATTACAAACTCTTGGTCTGTAATCTGAGTGTCTTCTAGAGCTTTAGAAATTATTAAGTTCATGCTAGTAAGTTTAGCTATCGCCAGGCTAGAAATGAGGTCGTGTTTTTCTAGTTTCTTAGATACTTTAGTATTAATTACACCAAGTAGAACTGACATCACTGAAGATAATCCGGCAGCAACCCCTAATCCAATACTAATTGGTACACCAATTCCAGTCACCAATAATCCCACGCTGACCGCAGCTTCCGCTGCATTAATAACATTTGGACCAGTAGACACGTAATTTATTCCGCTATAAGCGCCGGAATACCTTCGTCTGCATCTAGAGTACTTTTGGATATCTGATTCAATTTGAGTCCTAACTTTTTTTATTTCTTCCAACCTGAACGTTTGAACATTACTTAAGTCTAACGTTGGAGCACTGGGTTGCATTGGTTGTTCATCCTCTACTGCTTCCACTATAGCAGGATACAATTTTGTCGCCATATTTTTAGTGTGAAAAAAAGGCTTTTTATTAATTAACTTGATTTTAGTTTATTACCAAAATATTCTATTTGACTATCAGAAAATATCTGATCGCTGAAATAAAATGCTAACAGATCTACGTTGTCTAGGCTAATTTGCGCTATTCTGTCAATAGGATTTGGAACAGGAACAAAAGTTATCTTGGGTGATGAAGTAAATACGGAATACTGATTTTCATTTTCTCTTTTTTTCATAAATACTGTAACTCGTCTGGGATCCTCATCTAAATCAGCCCAACTTAGAGACACTTGCGGAATTACATTAACATTTCTCTGCGTAGGCCTGTGAGCAATTATGTCCAGTACTATCATAGCTGCGCTACCTAGCTGTAAAGGAGGCTGCAGAACAACTCTGACATTTTTCCCGGCTGCATCACGCTTATGTAAAACATAGTTGCTTTTTTTGTAGGCTTTGATTTGTACGTTTTCTTGATTAGTTTCATCCGGCACTAGACTAACTAACATAGGCCCGGCGTTAATAATTTTCTTAAATTTATTGTCTGGTCCCATAAAAGTGTAAGGGCTTTCGCACTTGAATTTAATAAGCCAATCTAATTCTGTGTCTATAGGTGTTAAAGACCAGGTATTTTCTCGTTTAGTAATAGCATACTTAAAATCGGGATCTACTTTACCGGCATTAAAGTCCTTTAGCTGATCGATAGATGGTTTTTCTGGCGGTACTGGCGGTGGCACTTGCGGCACTTCAGGCACTACAGGCACTAGCGCTCGTTTATAATATCCATTTTGTGTAAATTCGAAACCGTAAATAGACCCAACATTAGCACTAGCATTAAAGTCGATTGTGTCTGCTAAGTCTTTCAGTTCAATGGTAGGACAGGTTACTGGAATTTGGGGCCCGATTGACATTGTATTTTAAAATATATTAAAATTAAACTTTATTTTATCTCAAGAATAATTGTAAGATCTTCAAAGTCTACAATTTCGTTGTTTTGGTTAGTTATTTTGAAGCAGAAACTAGTATGATAGTCCTGACTTAAGTAGCGCTTTTGAGGCAGAAATTTTAATGAAACTGGATCGCAGTAAGATTCTCTCTGAGTTGAGATTATCCTTAGCAATGTACTAGGAGTTCCGTTTACTAAGTTTTCCGATGTCTTCAGTTGATGAAGGTACACAAACAATCTATTATTAATTAACAAATTCATAGGTTTTGATCCAATAAATCTTATAGAACTGCCGACAGTGCTGGAGCTGCTGGAGTCTACAGATAAAGATAATTCATTGCCACGGAAACCTAATATTTCTGCCAGCTTTGGCGCAAGTGTAACGCTGGTAATGTCTTTATGCTGGTTTTTATGGAAAGATAAAGTTACTATCAAGTTTGCAGGGTTCATTTTTGCTTCAATCGAATGAGGTTTAAACAATTCTTCAGTAAGTCTGCAGAAGTCATAATAACCGGCATGAATAAAGTGCCTTTTTTTTATTAATCATTATCCAGTTGTTGTTTAGATCATGACTAATATTTAACCATTTAACAGTGTAGAATATTTCGTGTAGGATTACGTTAAGGTCGCTGTTTTTGTTGTCAATAGGATGCTGAAGTTCAATGGGTACGCCTGATTTTACAGATTCGAAAGTTACAAACATATTTTTTAATATAATAAAAATGTATGCGCCTTATAAATATAACAAAGCTGCAAAGTATACTACAGGGCCTTATTATTACGAAAAAGCAGTCGACCTAACCAAGCTGACAATAGCTGTGGCAGCCAACGTCCATTTTGATACTATCCCCCATAATATTTTTAATCATTACCTCAACCCAGACATTTCGAGCGACTTTTTAGCTAACCAATGGCTAAACAACGGGGGTATGCAGTTCTTTCAGAATCAAATTAATTTTGCCGTGTCATGCGCTACAACTGGTTGTGGAGTTTCTTACGTTCATCACCTTAATCACCCAGATCCTATGTTGAAGTCTATTTATCTGTTCCATTTGTATTATCAAGTGAGGCGGGTGTTGTCTGAACTTCAGGTTCCGTTACCTACTGACAAAAACTTTAACCCATTTAACAACGGCTTTGACAAGAAAGCGTATCAAAGGTTGTGCAATGAATTCGGAATTGATACTAAAACAGACTTCAGACAAAAACTAGACCTCAATCACGGAATGGGAACTTTATTTAGATACGCTGTAGGTAATTTATACACGGGGCCTTACGTACCTGGATTCACATCATTTAACCACAAAAGCCAGGTTCCTTTACTTTATATCAGAAAAAAACAAAGTGCAGCATACAGCACTTTTATATTGGACACATCAAACGGATTTACCCAAAGTGGGGTGGAAAGGCTGAATGAATCTATTCGTACGTATGCGTGGTGCATTCTAGGGTCTCAAGCAGAAACACGAAGTAATATCATTGGTGAGGGGACTAGCTTCGATGCACAAAAGCAGTTTCTAGCCAACATAGAAGATTCTATTAATTCGGCAGTAGATTTGCCCGCGAGTATTAAAAGATATCAGGACACTTTAAAGTATGCAAGATCGAAAGTAGATTACGTAATAGGTTTAGGACTGTATATGTTGCCTTCAGACCTTCAGCTTAGGATAGGAACTATATCAAACTACAACAACAATATAGTGATTGCCGACCCTCAATTTCATATAGGCTACAATCCTACAATAAATACAGTGAACACAGTGAATACAGTGAATACAGCAAATACAGCGAATACGGTATTTACTGGTAATAATGAACCTTTAAGTTCCCCACCATTATCTCCACCACTTCCGAAACTACCAAGCTTGCCGGAACTGCAAGGCCTGCCAGGCCTGCCAGTAATTGATCATGGGGTTTCGCGTCTAGCGCTTACAGGTGGTTTATTGTTTGCCGGGTTAATTGGGATTTACTATTTTAAGTAGCCAGAGTAATATTATTATAAACAAAGACCACAGATGTTCAGACGCCCAGACAACAACTTTAGAAGCAGTATTAAATATCCATGAAAATACAGAACCTAATATTCCTGGAAGTGCGTCTACAAGTTTGTCACCTAAGCGTTTCAATAAGTTAGCTATGCTTTGTAACGTCTTCTTAATCCATTCTTTAACCGGACTACCGCCAGGTCCGCCGCCAGGTCCGCCAGGTCCACTGATGCCTACGGTTCTAGTCAGTGCTAAGACCAGTGTGCTTATTGTCATCCCAACAGCTGTAAGAATGCTGAGTATTGTAACACCTTGCTCTCTGAACAGTGTTTGAATTCTTTCTGCAAGTGTAGTGTCTTCGTGTAAAATTTTATGCACCGTTTCTTTTATTCTGGCGAAATTAGTTATTAATTTTTCTCTGGTTATGGATAAGGCTTCTAGCCTTGCCGCGCGTTCTGTGTAAAGGTCTGCGAGCCTTTTTTGGATCATCTGTTTTACCTCAATGCTTAAGTTCGCGTCATCAGCTTCTGCTAGTTTATTTTTTTGTTTTTCTATATGTTTGTCGAGCTCGCCCAGCTTAGCTAAATTCATCATTGTCTCCCCTCTCACAGATTGTAAAGCTTTATCTAAGCCTTGAAGTTCACGCAGTGGCAATAATGGTGGGTTATTGATAGTTTCCATAACCTGATCAATATTGGTGTCCTCATTTGTTTGTAAGGTTGTTAACTCTGTATTGACTTCTAATGCAGAACTAGTTAAGTCAGTTAAGTCTTGTAGTTCTATTTCTGAATGTGGTAACGATGCATCTATTCGTTGAAGTGAAGCTACTGCTTGGCGATATTGCAATGCTCTGTTATCGGAAAGCCCCAATGATCGTATTACAGTCACTGGGAGTTTAGTTTTCAAAGTAGACCACGCATAAAATTTATCAGGATTCTTTGACATAGTTAACTGTACTCTCACTTTTTTACCGGATACAATAGTGTTTATAAACAAGTGATTATTTTTGTCTAGTTCGAAGTCGCTGGGACTAACATAGTCTGGTAACTCGCGCCCGATGTAATTGTAAAATTTATTGATTTTTCTGGCTTTTTGGGTTTCAGTTACTTGACGTAATTCTTCTCCTATACTTGGTCTTGTTTGGCTCATGTCATCTCCTACCATTGAAAGCAGTGTGACGTCGTGGTCTTCATTAGGTAAATCAGGTTTAAACACTTCATCCGGAGCTTCACCGCCTTCTGCCATTTTAAATATAATTTTTTTTTATCGCATTAAAAATGCAAAGCTACGGAAACTTGTTAGACCCTACACTCCGATTGAGGACGCCTTTAGGCATCAAAGGTGAGAAAAGCACAATAATCATTACAAACAATCCAAGCAGCATAGAGCCTAATCAGCTACTAACCATAAGATTTCCAAATTTAGGTCCTGATGATGTAATAGTTCCAGGCAGTCCTAAATTGGGATTTAAAATTAGTCTAAATTCTGATGAAGATCCTAACAGAACCATAGTCAACAATATAGGTAGAGCTATAATTAAAAGAATGGTTATTAAACTTGATGGGCGAGAAATCCAAAGTATCGATGACGCCGGTGTTTTGTTTTGTTACACAGATCTGTGGCTGAGTAAATATGAAAGGGAAGATTTGGTTGGTCAGGGGATTCAAGCCGCCAATGTGGCGAAACTTCGAATCAAAGCTGGCGATGCTGTCGCTTCTAACAAAGGTGAAAATGCATTAGCTGCTGTATACAAAAATAGGTTTTATTTTCCACTCGATTTTGAACTGCTACACAGTCATCTGCCATTTCATCAAAGTTCATTTAATGATAGGCTGTTTTACGAAATTATTTTCAATGATTATTCTCAAGTAGTAATTAGCTCTGACAATGATGCTAGCTATACAATTACTGACATCTCGCTTGAATATGAAGTGGTCACTCACGCTGAACTCAGTAGGATGATCAGGGGACAATGTGACAAACTAGCAATTTATTATGATAGGATCGTTCGCTACAGACAATTTAATAAAGATTTATTAGATGCACTCTGGACTATCAACATAAATTCACCTGCTCGAAGTTTTAAAGGTGTACTGTTGTTGTTTGTGAAAGAATCTAATTATAATCGTGACAGCGAGAATTTTATCAATCCTAATATTTCAAAAGCGTCTGTTGTGATTGAAGGTAAACCTAATCAATTATTCGCTAATGGAATGATGGGGTTTCAACAGTTTGATGAGATTAGGAAAATCTTGGGTGGAGGTAGATTACGGACTGACACTGTGGATTTGATTTCAAAGGATCTTCATTTGCATGATACAAGACTGCAAGATTATCTGGTGAATAAGTTTGCGTTGTGGTTAGACTTTCGAACCATACCCACCAATGAACTTCATGGATCTGGAAGAAGAATTGAAAATGGAACAGATGGTATAACAATTGAATTGCATAGGGAAGCAAGTGCTAGGTCAGAAGCAGTTACAGTATACATGTATATAATTATGGATGCTCAGCTAAACATTGAAAATGGAAGATTAAAAGATTTAGTATATTAAAAATGGCGTCCTTGTTACCGCGTGATCCTCATTGTGGAATGATCGTTGGCATGACGTCATGCGGAAAGACTGTCTTTGTTCTGGATTTGTTAGAAAAATATTACGCAGGCCACTTTGATTATATAGTTATTTTTTGCCCCACTATTCAATATAATAAAACCTACTTAGAGCGTATGTCTGGACAGATGAAAATATCTTTGTTGTTAATCCCAATGGCAAGCTCAATGAGCATTTAAGTATTTTTATAACTTGTTTGAAAATGAAGGTAATATCCTATTCTTAATCGATGATTGCAGTGCAGAAAAAGATATTGTATTAAAACGGAACATATTGAGCAAGCTGGCTTTCAGTGGACGTCATGTGGGAATAAGTGTTTGGGCAATAAGTCAGAAATTTAATTCGATATTAAAGGATTTTAGAGAACAAGTAAAATTCGTGTGCCTGTTTTATTGCAAAGATCGAGACAGCTTTGATAACTGTTTAAAAGAAAATGACGTAATTGAATCAAAAGAGGAAAGAACTAAATTAAAAGAGCAACTAAAAAAAGGCAGACATTTTAAACTATTATTAAAAACTGACCAACCAACTGGCTATAAGATACTTACATAAGTAAGAAAGTTACTTATAAAGGTTCTTATGTATGTAGTTATTATAAGTCTTGTTTAAGTTATATAGTACTTATATAGTACTTGTAATTAAAGTCCATTGTCGATCAGTAATACTAGAATGGAAAGTCGTTTGGTCGGTCAGTAATAAGTTTAAGGGAAGTAACCTATGACTGCTTGCAACTGACTATAAGTAATTTTTAAATTCTTACTTCCCACTTACCTAAGTACCTTTAAACTTCTTACATTTGCCAGCTTCCCAACCCACCTTCATACCCACTGGAGTTTAATTAACTAATAATAATAATATGATGATGATCATAATGATGAGGGAAAGAATGTTTGTTGGATAATAGTAATAGGTGGTGAGTAGAAATCATTATTTTAATTAACTAACAATATGGTAATGAAGGGTGAGTCTCATTTTTTGCTTGTTGATTGTTTAAGTGTTGTGTATGCGTGGGAAAGGGAGCGGGGCCTCATATTGATTGATGCTCATGGGCTTAATTGAGGAGTGTGGGAAGGGCATACATTCATTTTTTTATTGGTGCCTTTTTTCGCCTTCATCTTGCTGCTAATGGTCATCACCTTTAATCGCTGTTTTACCGTTGATCCACTGCAACGGATCGCAAACTGAAAGTACCATGTCTCACCACAACTAAGTGACCTTGGGAATTTACGATCCGGTGCGACGGATCGCGAGCTAAAAATACCATGTCTCGTCATAGCTAGTGACGTTGGCATTTTGCGATCCGGTGCGACGGATCGCGAGCTAAAAATACCATGTCTCGTCATAGCTAGTGACGTTGGCATTTTGCGATCCGGTGCGACGGATCGCGAGCTAAAAATACCATGTCTCGTCATAGCTAGTGACGTTGGCATTCTTGATCCGCTGCAACGGATCGCAAACTGAAAGTACCATGTCTCGTGATAGCTAGTGACGTTGGCATTCTTGATCCGCTGCAACGGATCGCAAACTGAAAGTACCATGTCTCACCACCGTTCTGACCTTGACCTTTGCGATCCACTGCAACGGATTGCAAACTGTCACTGAGACACTGGCAATCAATAACTTGTTGAGAAAAACACTGCGTCACCGTGACTTCGTTCTGTTCTAGAGCTATGAAAATTCATTGTAGACTTTTTTTAAAAAAAGAAGCTGTTTCGCCCTTGCTGTAGGGTCTCATCAGAACAACAGCGCCAGTTGTTGACAGCTTTGCTAGTGTTGTTGTGTGACGTGTTTTATTTTTTTATATTTTTTAACTATTTTTTTAACTATATATTTTTATTAATAGGGGGGTGTCAAGAAAATTCTCCACACACGCAGCTCCCCTCAATACATTTGATTAAGTTGTCCACTTCTCTGCAAAAGATGAATCTTCTTTTATATATTTTATAATAAGATCGGATTGCTTCTTCAACTCAGTAATTGATATATTCAAACAATGAAATTTTTTTAAATTGACAAAATTGTTTAGATAATTTTCTTAGTAAACTGGCTTGTGAATGGTTTAAAAGATTATTTTGCCTCAAGTACTCGCTCCATTTAATCTTTTTTTCTTTCTGTACTTGTTCATATAACATCTCAAAGTATTTTCCCAAATAAAGAGAATGACTTAAATTTCTAGATTTTGAGTTCTTCTGTTCAGAAATGGCTAATTTAACAAACTTAGCCATTTCATCTGCAGAGTTAGCATGTTTTAAAAGCTGTTCATAGTTGAGGTTATTTTTAGTTGGTTCTCTAAAACATGATTGAAGAAACATATCCATTTCTTCAACTGTCTTAATTGTTTGTTTATCCTGTTTATTTTGTAAAAAGGCAAGGCTAGTTTTAGGTTTTGTAGGTGGTTCACAAAAATCATCTCCATTTTCTACACACTCCAAATAAATTACCATGTCTTGATGATACTTTTTATGTCCTTGAATGGCATTAAGTTCTTTATTAGTATATATTGAAGGTAAGCTTGTTAAAAGTTTATAAACCGGGCGTGCCGGTCCGGCTAAAGCTGATACAACCATATTATCAAGGTCTTCGTCTGACAAAATCATTTCTTCAGCAACAGTACTATTTGTTATAACAGAATTTGTTTCTTGCATCGGAATAGATTGTTCATAATCATCATCAATATTTAACATTCTCAAAGAATTTAACATACCTTTGCACTTTTTAAAATACTCTTCAACACGTACACGTCTTTCTTGCAACACAGCAAAGCTGACTATGACCTCTAGAAAACACCGGACAAAGCATTGCTCTTTCCTCTCTGTTCTAGAAAGAATTTCATCACCTGACACAGTGTGTGTGCGTTGAAGCAAAACGTCCATATCAATGTAGTCTTTGCGCGGTGTGACGTAGCTGGGACGGGAAACTTGAGAGGGCAGTGATAAATCAATATTGCCTGCGCTTTGTTTGGCTTCAGGGCAGGTGTCGTGTACCGAAGCTTAGGCTTATGGTGCATGTGTACTTGGGTTGATTGTGCGTTGTGTACCAGAATGTGAAGGATTTTTCTTGCTTTTAAAAACACTCAAAAAACAGCACATAATATAATAAAATAACGTCAAAAACAAAAAGGCGCAGAATCAGCTCATTGCCTATCTCTCTAGATTAGAATTTAAATATAGAATAGAATTTAAACCTAGAATAGAATTTAATCTAGAATGGAATTAAATCTAGAATAAAAGTTTAACTTAGATTAGACTTAAAACGTACAATAGAATTTAAATCTAGAATAAATGTTAAACCTAGAACAGAATTTAAACTTTAAATAGAATTTTAAACTAGAGTAGATAATAAACCTAGAACAGAATTTAAACTTAGAAAAGAAATTAAAATTAACTGCGCCATGGATGGTCCCAAGCCCATCTGGAAAAGGAGGAGGGTTTAAAACTTTGATTAGAATTTAAACTAGAATACAATTTAAACTAGAATAGAATTTAAACTAGAAATAAGAATACAATCTAAACATAGAATAAATCTTAAACTAGAATAGAATTTAAATCTACAATAAAATTTGAACGTAGAATATAATTTAAACTAGAATAGAATTTAAATCTAGAATAGAAGTTTAACCTAGAATAGAATTTAAAACTAGAATAGACTCTGAACCTAGAATAGAAATTTAACCTAGAATAGAAATTAACTCTAGAATAAAATTTAAATCTAGAATAGATTTTAAATCTAGAAGAGAATCTAAACATAGAATAAATTTTAAACTAGAATAGATTTTAAATGTACAATAAAATTTTAACTTTACACTTTTTAGTAGCTACCGATGGCCACAGCACCACACAGGAAGGACAGCCAGCCCAGGACCGACCACCGCGGACGCCGAAGAGGGGTCGGGGAGGAAGGGGAAAGGGTGGGGTGCGTGAGAGTGAGTCATCAATGTTTTGATTTCGCACCTACTTTGATATCTATACATTGATTTGGCAATGAATGGGGGAGTGAATACTTTGTTATGCTATATGTAGGTACTCCAAGCCCTTCATTGGCTCTTGTCCGCTCGGCACTTTTGACTCAGTTTTCACTTCACTTTCAACACTTATTATTAATGTAAAACTGCATCAAAACGAACAGTGGCTGTATTCAAATAAAAATTGAAAGCTTTATCTTTACATCTGTGTTGTTTTTAATGCATGTTTATGCGAAAGATTCCGAGAAAACAGCTTTTGAATACGCCCCTATCCGAACGCTGAATGCCGCTGCGAAAAAAATGTCACCGTCGTTTGCTGAGAGGTGACTCGTTTCAAACGTCAAGCGCTTTGCGATACTTCATTCAGGGTGGAGAACTCTCCGCGAATCCGCGGATTTCCGCGGAAAGCATTTGCATTTCCGAGAAAAAAAATATTGAGTTCCGAGTGTGAGAAGCTGAGGGGCTACCCTTTACTGGGCATAACGGCCAAAAGCGCCCGAAGGTCTAAACAGGCAAAACGTCTAAAAGCGTCCGTATCAACCATGTGGTTATATTCTCGCGTTGTTTAAAAGATTGCGAGACTTCCGGCAATTGACTTCCGGTTTATTATGTTGTGAAAACATTCAACTGCATTTCCACAAGTTTTCTCTGTGATGCGTTCGTTTTTTCGATTTTTTTTTCAAATTTTCTTGTGTGTGTGCCTAAAAGGGATGGTTTGGATTCTTCGACTGATGAAGGGGAGTTTACAGGCTTCAATTTATCAGACATTAAAGTGAGAGAAATGGACTTGGAGTCGGAGGAAGAGATCGGTACTGACATTAGTGTCAGAAGTGTGCATGCATATGCGATCTTTCAGACTGGCATGAAAGTGAAGAAGAGAAGAGGGCTTGTTTGGACTTTTTAAAACTTTTTTTTTTGTATGCACATGGAGTAATAAAAAAACAAGACATGACAAGAGAAGTATAAAAAGGTAGATAATCAAAATAGAATGTATTTCTGTTCATTTTGCATTTTATTTCATTTAAATCTATACACTAGTCACTAATACCTAACATGTGGTGTTTTTACTAACGTACCCCTAAATATCTCTAAAATTATAAAAATTCTTGCCTGTTTACAGCTAAAAAATAGACAAACGTGTGCCCAGTAAAATTGGAAATGTGGAGTTTGTGTGTAACAGTGGTGGACTTCAAACTTTGTTAGGCCTACAAATCAAGATTCTTAACTGTTTTGAAAGACATGTGCATAAAACATTCTTTTTTTGTTTGTTTGTTTCTATTCATGTTTACTTTTTGCTTTTTGCTTTCAGGAGAAGCCCTAAATTACTTTCAAAATTGCATAAATTCATTTTCTTCCAGGGGGCGAATACCAGGGCTTGGCCCCTGGGCCCCGGTCGGATTTCAGAGATTTCTTGATTCAGTTGTTCTCCACCCTGTTCATTGGATGGCCTAAAAATAAGAACCAATGAGAAGTTCGGATACTTAGCTTCATTTACATATCAGTATGGTGGGCTCTCGTGTGTAAACGTTTTGTTACGAGCCGAACAAAGTGGATAAAGCGGTTTTGATGTAAGTTTGATTTTAACTAGAAGTTTAAAACTTAGCAAGAAATAAAGAGCAGACTTTCCTTTATAAAACTAGGGTATTTATTAATTTGTGCATTACTGTATCGCGGAGCGCTTTGCCGTAGAAAAGTCTACCCAAACGGTGTTCGGGTTTTCTTCCGGCCATGGGCCAACTCGTAGGCCTATTCAGCGACACGAGTGCTGAGCGTAGTAGCACACCAGTAGGCCTATACTTTGCCGGCACGCACTGCGAATTTGATGATTTCCCAACTTTGAAGCACCAAAACGGCTGAACATTACATGGGATAGGCCTGAAGAAAATTGGGCTTGGAGTATAACATATGAAGGGGTTACCTGTCAAAAATCAGCTTTCTGGTATCAATATTGGCTTCACTTTGAGACTCCAAAGTTGTCAAATTCTTCAATTCCAAAACGTTGCCAAAAAAACACCAACATTCGGCATTTTCAAACATTAATAACTTTTTACCTATTTGTCCTATGGGGAAAAAAAATATACCACTGTGTTCAGAATGAAAAGCTCTTTAAATCTATGTCAGTTTTGTGATGAGGAAATCATTTTTTAAAAATGGCTTTTGGCTACCTACTATATGCACCCACTTATGCTCTGTTCTAAGTTCCAGCACCACCAACGGGGCCGACTGAGGGCCAAGCCAAGGACGCACTGACGGAGCTGAGAGCCAAGCCAAGAACGTCACCATCGGACCGACGGAGCTTAGGGCCTAGCCAATGACGTCAACACCGGGGGACTATGGGGGAAGAGAACCAAGGATTGGAGACGCCAGTCAGAGAGAGAGGAGTGAGTGTTTGAATTTTTTTTATAACATTTTCTTCTCTCTCTCTCTCTCTCTCTCTCTCTCTCTCTCTCTCTCTCTCTCTGTGTCCTTTGTTCTATTCTCTTCACCTTAGCCTCCCTTTATCTTCTCTGAGTAGCCTCCCTTTATCTTCGCTGAGAGGGAAAAAATCAATATTCAAAGAACATGTTGTTCATCAGGGTGTGGTACTAATATATTATGTATTCGTCATTCACCAAAGTGATTTAGACATTGATACACAAATAGCTATAAAACATACTTTCTTTATACAATAGTTATTTTGAAAATACATAACGGATGAATAAATACAACTTTTGGTGAATTGTAGTATCTTAATGTTTTTCTTTTAAATTTTTAGTAAAAAGTCAGTCATTGCAGTTAAAAGGAATGAGCAGTAAAAAATAACACTTTCATAAGCAAGAAATAATTTATCTAAATTTTGTTCTTAATGAATTTAACTAATAAATTTAAGAACAAAATTTTGTATGCTAACAACAGGTCTTGAAAATCCAACATTTAGCTAATTTGGGGTGAATAGTTATATTTTCGTAAAACCGAGTTATTCTATTCTGTTAATTGCTCCCTTAGTTGATATATTCAAAGCACATTTTTTGCCTCTCGTTCTGCACAGTCAAAAACCAGACTGTGATGTATTCTTCTTCTTCTTCTTCTTCTTCTTCTCGCAATGACAATTTAAATTTTATGAGTTTGTGTTTTTTTCAATTTGGTTTCAGATTATGACAATTCTTTTTCTTCTCTTTTTCTTTTTCATTATCTACTTCTTTCTTCTTTTTTTCTAATTCTTTCTTCTTCTTCTCTCTTCTTCTTCTCTCTTCTTCTTCTTTCAATCATCATTTTAATGCTTGTAATGTTGTTTTTTCCTTTTCTTATGCACTCTACCTAACATGGGTTTAGAGGCCGATGTGAACGATTTATTCATGTATTATGCGTCCGGAAGGATATTGTTGACTTTAATGACAACGATGACGATGACCACGACGACGACCATGACGATGATGATGATGATGATGATGATGATTAACCGCTGGCAGTATCGTCAGGTTCTCGGACTTCGTCGCTATAGTTCTCTTCTTCCCCACCCTCATTCCCTCCATTCTTCACACACTTTAACTTATCAATTCATTTGAGAATGTTCCTGAGCGCTTGACTTCTAACATTACACTTTAGAATAATAAATTGCACACACCGCATAAAACGAACGTGCATTGTTTATTTTGTCCATACTATTTAGTGTAAAAAAAAAACTTGGGACAACGATACCAATTTGCTTTCTTTATGCGCACGGTTTACCATAGACCAGCATCAACAGGACACAAGACGGCATTTCAACGGTCAAACTATAAGACAAGCACCGCCGAGGACTACCATCGGCAGGACTAGAGGATCCGTTCTTCGACAGTTAAGTGCCTTTTGTACATGTGCATGTGGTTTTGAGGAGGCGAGTACTGTCATAACATCGTGTATGTATGCATGTGGTTCTGAGGGGGTGAGTACTGTAATAACATCGTTATGTCTGGTATGCGTGCGTGTGAACAGAAGTTTAACCTAGAATAAAAATTAAATTTATTTTAAAAATACTAGAATACAATCTAAACATAGAATAAATCTTAAACTAGAAAAGAATTTAAATCTACAATAAAATTTTAACCTAGAATAGAATTTAAACTAGAATAGAATTTAAATCTAGAATAGAAGTTTAACCTAGAATAGAATTTAAAACTAGAATAGACTCTAAACCTAGAATAGAAATTTAACCTAGAATAGAAATTAACTCTAGAATAGAATTTAAATCTAGAAGAGAATCTAAACATAGAATAAATTTTAAACTAGAATAGATTTTAAATGTACAATAAAATTTTAACTTTACACTTTTTAGTAGCTACCGATGTCCACAGCACCGCACAGGAAGGACAGCCAGCCCAGGACCAACCACCGCGGATGCTGAAGAGGAGACGGGGAGGGAGGGAGGAAGGGGAAAGGGTGGGGTGCGTGAGAGTGAGTCATCAATGTTTTGATTTCGCGTAGAGTAGGTGCACCTACTTTGATATCTATACATTGATGTGGCAATGAATGAGGGAGTGAATACTTTGTTATGCTATCTGCACCCACTAATGGTCTGTTCTAAGTTCCAGCACCACCAACGGGGCCGACTGAGGGCCAAGCCAAGGACGCACTGACGGAGCTGAGAGCCAAGCCAAGGACGTCACCATCGGACCGACGGAGCTTAGGGCCTAGCCAAGGACGTCAACACCGTGGGACTATGGGGTAATAGAACCAAGGAGTGGAGACGCCAGTCAGAGAGAGAGGAGTGAGTGTTTTAATTTTTTTTTTATAACATTTTCTTCTCTCTCTCTCTCTCTCTCTGTCCTTCGTTCTATTCTCTTCACCTTAGCCTCCCTTTATCTTCGCTGAGTAGCCTCCCTTTATCTTCGCTGAGAAGGAAAAAACCAATCAATATTCAAAGTACATGTTGTTCATCAGAGTGTGGTACTAATATATTATGTATTCGTCATTCACCAAAGTGATTTAGACATTGATACACAAATAACTATAAAACATACTTTCTTTATACAATAGTTATTTTGAAAATACATAACGGATGAATAAATACAACTTTTTGTGAGTTGTAGTATCTTAATGTTTTTCTTTTACATTTTTAGTAAAAAGTCAGTCATTGCAGTTAAAAGGAATGAGCAGTAAAAACTAACACTTCCATAAGCAAGAAATAATTTATCTAAATTTTGTTCTTAATGAATTTAACTAATAAATTTAAGAACAAAATTTTTTATGCTAACAACAGGTCTTGAAAATCCAACATTTAGCTAATTTGGGGTGAATAGTTATATTTTCGTAAAACCGAGTTATTCTATTCTGTTAATTGCTCCCTTAGTTGATATATTCAAAGCACATTTTTTGCCTCTCGTTCTGCACAGTCAAAAACCAGACTGTGATGTATTCTTCTTCTTCTTCTTCTCGCAATGACAATTTAAATTTTATGAGTTTGTGTTTTTTTTCAATTTGGTTTCAGATTATGACAATTCTTTTTCTTCTCTTTTTCTTTTTCATCATCTACTTCTTTCTTCTTTTTTCTAATTCTTTCTTCTTCTTCTCTCTTCTTCTTCTCTCTTCTTCTTCTTTCAATCATCATTTTAATGCTTGTAATGTTGTTTTTTTTCCTGTTCTTATGCACTCTACCTAACATGGGTTTAGAAGCCGATGTGAACGATTTATTCATGTAATATGCGTCCGGAAGGATATTGTTGACTTTAATGGCTATGATGACGATGGCGATGACCACGACGATGACGATGATGATGATTAACCGCTGGCAGTATCGTCAGGTTCTTGGACATCGTCGCTATAGTTCTCTTCTTCACCACCCCCATTCCCTCCACTCTTCACTTACACACTTTAACTTGTCAATTCATTTGAGAATGTTCCTGAGCGCTTGACTTCTAAGATTACACTTCAGAATAATAAATTGCACACACCGCATAAAACGAACGTGCATTGTTTATTTTGTCCATACTATTTAGTGTAAAAAAAACCTTGGGACAACGATACCAATTTGCTTTCTTTATGTGCACGGTTTACCATAGAGCAGCATCAACAGGACACAAGACGGCATTTCAACGGTCGAACTACAAGACAAGCACCGCCGAGGACTACCATCAGCAGGACTAGAGGATCCGTTCTTCGACAGTTAAGTGCCTTTTGTACGTGTGCATGTGGTTTTGAGGAGGCGAGTACTGTCATAACATCGTGTATGTATGCATGTGGTTCTGAGGGGGCGAGTACTGTAATAACATCGTTTTGTCTGGTATGCGTGCATGTGAACAGAAGTTTAACCTAGAATAAAAATTAAATTTATTTTAAAAATACTAGAATACAATCTAAACATAGAATAAATCTTAAACTAGAAAAGAATTTAAATCTACAATAAAATTTTAACCTAGAATAGAATTTAAACTAGAATAGAATTTAAACTAGATTAGAATTTAAATCTAGAATAGAAGTTTAACCTAGAATAGAATTTAAAACTAGAATAGACTCTAAACCTAGAATAGAAATTTAACCTAGAATAGAAATTAACTCTAGAATAGAATTTAAATCTAGAATAGATTTTAAATCTAGAAGAGAATCTAAACATAGAATAAATTTTAAACTAGAATAGATTTTAAATGTACAGTGGAACCTCTCTACAACGACCTTGAAAATGTTGACAAAAATCGGTCTTTATAGAGAGGGGTCTTTATAGAGAGGGGTCTTTACAGAGAGCGTAATGGCCTTTTCTTGAATCAATTTGCCAGTGATCGGAATATTCTTCTAGCATCCAGAAACCAATCCCAAACTTTCTCATTTACTTCCGAGTATGTTGTCTTCCTCCGTTTTGATCGCGTACGATCGGCATTATCACCACTTTCCCACCTTTTAAGAATGTCATCTTTGTCTTGGATAATTCCTTGAATTTGTGTATTTCCAACTTTAAGACTCTTTGCGATCGCAATGGCAGTCTCTCCTTTTTTGTGTCTGTTTACAACATTAACTCGATCTTCCAGAGATAAAAATTTTCTTTTCTTTGTAGACTCCATCATCCCATCACGCTTTCTTTGCTTCTTCTCAGTGCCGCGCTCGTGATGTGAATAAAGTGAAATGCAAACCCCAAACGAGTAGAATCTAGAATGTGACGTTACAAGATGACGTCAAACTTATAGAAGATTACTTTATCGGCTGGCGTGTCAGATATTAGGTACCTGTCTGACTGTGCTGAACAAGATCGTAGACAGTTTTTATTGTGCAGTCATGCCGAGAAAGTCGCTATACGGTCTGCAAAGATCGGTCGTTAGACGTTATAGCGAGGGAGTCGCTATACTGATGACAGCAATATAAGGAAATACATCGGTTAAAATAAAATGGGTCGTTGTAGCGGGGGAGTCGTTATAGAGGGGGGTCGTTGTGAGAGGTTCCACTGTACAATAAAATTTTAACTTTACACTTTTTAGTAGCTACCGATGTCCACAGCACCGCACAGGAAGGACAGCCAGCCCAGGACCGACCATCGCGGACGCTGAAGAGGGGACGGGGAGGGAGGGAGGAAGGGGAAAGGGTGGGGTGCGTGAGAGAGTCATCAATGTTTTGATTTCGCGTAGAGTAGGTGCACCTACTTTGATATCTATACATTGTTGTGGCAATGAATGAGGGAGTGAATACTTTGTTATGCTATATGCACCCACTAATGCTCTGTTCTAAGTTCCAGCACCACCAACGGGGCCGACTGAGGGCCAAGCCAAGGACGCACTGACGGAGCTGAGAGCCAAGCCAAGGATGTCACCATCGGACCGACGGAGCTTAGGGCCTAGCCAATGACGTCAACACCGTGGGACTATGGGGGAATAGAACCAAGGAGTGGAGACGCCAGTCAGAGAGAGAGGAGTGAGTGTTTGAAATTTTTTTTATAACATTTTCTTCTCTCTCTCTCTCTCTCTCTCTCTCTCTCTCTCTCTCTCTCTCTGTCCTTCGTTCTATTCTCTTCACCTTAGCCTCCCTTTATTTTCGCTGAGTAGCCTCCCTTTATCTTCGCTGAGAGGGAAAAAAACAATCAATATTCAAAGTACATGTTGTTCATCAGAGTGTGGTACTAATATATTATGTATTCGTCATTCACCAAAGTGATTTAGACATTGATACACAAATAACTATAAAACATACTTTCTTTATACAATAGTTATTTTGAAAATACATAACGGATGAATAAATACAACTTTTTGTGAGTTGTAGTATCTTCATGTTTTTCTTTTACATTTTTAGTAAAAAGTCAGTCATTGCAGTTAAAAGGAATGAGCAGTAAAAAATAACACTTCCATAAGCAAGAAATAATTTATCTAAATTTTGTTCTTAATGAATTTAACTAATAAATTTAAGAACAAAATTTTTTATGCTAACAACAGGTCTTCAAAATCCAACATTTAGCTAATTTGGGGTGAATAGTTATATTTTCGTAAAACCGAGTTATTCTATTCTGTTAATTGCTCCCTTAGTTGATATATTCAAAGCACATTTTTTGCCTCTCGTTCTGCACAGTCAAAAACCAGACTGTGATGTCTTCTTCTTCTTCTTCTTCTTCTCGCAATGACAATTTAAATTTTATGAGTTTGTGTTTTTTTCAATTTGGTTTCAGATTATGACAATTCTTTTTCTTCTCTTTTTCTTTTTCATCATCTACTTCTTTCTTCTTTTTTCTAATTCTTTCTTCTTCTTCTCTCTTCTTCTTCTCTCTTCTTCTTCTTTCAATCATCATTTTAATGCTTGTAATGTTGTTTTTTTTCCTTTTCTTATGCACTCTACCTAACATGGGTTTAGAAGCCGATGTGAACGATTTATTCATGTAATATGCGTCCGGAAGGATATTGTTGACTTTAATGGCTATGATGACGATGGCGATGACCACGACGATGACGATGATGATGATGATGATTAACCGCTGGCAGTATCGTCAGGTTCTTGGACATCGTCGCTATAGTTCTCTTCTTCACCACCCCCATTCCCTCCACTCTTCACTTACACACTTTAACTTGTCAATTCATTTGAGAATGTTCCTGAGCGCTTGACTTCTAAGATTACACTTCAGAATAATAAATTGCACACACCGCATAAAACGAACGTGCATTGTTTATTTTGTCCATACTATTTAGTGTAAAAAAAACCTTGGGACAACGATACCAATTTGCTTTCTTTATGTGCACGGTTTACCATAGAGCAGCATCAACAGGACACAAGACGGCATTTCAACGGTCGAACTACAAGACAAGCACCGCCGAGGACTACCATCAGCAGGACTAGAGGATCCGTTCTTCGACAGTTAAGTGCCTTTTGTACGTGTGCATGTGGTTTTGAGGAGGCGAGTACTGTCATAACATCGTGTATGTATGCATGTGGTTCTGAGGGGGCGAGTACTGTAATAACATCGTTTTGTCTGGTATGCGTGCATGTGAACAGAAGTTTAACCTAGAATAAAAATTAAATTTATTTTAAAAATACTAGAATACAATCTAAACATAGAATAAATCTTAAACTAGAAAAGAATTTAAATCTACAATAAAATTTTAACCTAGAATAGAATTTAAACTAGAATAGAATTTAAACTAGATTAGAATTTAAATCTAGAATAGAAGTTTAACCTAGAATAGAATTTAAAACTAGAATAGACTCTAAACCTAGAATAGAAATTTAACCTAGAATAGAAATTAACTCTAGAATAGAATTTAAATCTAGAATAGATTTTAAATCTAGAAGAGAATCTAAACATAGAATAAATTTTAAACTAGAATAGATTTTAAATGTACAGTGGAACCTCTCTACAACGACCTTGAAAATGTTGACAAAAATCGGTCTTTATAGAGAGGGGTCTTTATAGAGAGGGGTCTTTACAGAGAGCGTAATGGCCTTTTCTTGAATCAATTTGCCAGTGATCGGAATATTCTTCTAGCATCCAGAAACCAATCCCAAACTTTCTCATTTACTTCCGAGTATGTTGTCTTCCTCCGTTTTGATCGCGTACGATCGGCATTATCACCACTTTCCCACCTTTTAAGAATGTCATCTTTGTCTTGGATAATTCCTTGAATTTGTGTATTTCCAACTTTAAGACTCTTGCGATCGCAATGGCAGTCTCTCCTTTTTTGTGTCTGTTTACAACATTAACTCGATCTTCCAGAGATAAAAATTTTCTTTTCTTTGTAGACTCCATCATCCCATCACGCTTTCTTTGCTTCTTCTCAGTGCCGCGCTCGTGATGTGAATAAAGTGAAATGCAAACCCCAAACGAGTAGAATCTAGAATGTGACGTTACAAGATGACGTCAAACTTATAGAAGATTACTTTATCGGCTGGCGTGTCAGATATTAGGTACCTGTCTGACTGTGCTGAACAAGATCGTAGACAGTTTTTATTGTGCAGTCATGCCGAGAAAGTCGCTATACGGTCTGCAAAGATCGGTCGTTAGACGTTATAGCGAGGGAGTCGCTATACTGATGACAGCAATATAAGGAAATACATCGGTTAAAATAAAATGGGTCGTTGTAGCGGGGGAGTCGTTATAGAGGGGGGTCGTTGTGAGAGGTTCCACTGTACAATAAAATTTTAACTTTACACTTTTTAGTAGCTACCGATGTCCACAGCACCGCACAGGAAGGACAGCCAGCCCAGGACCGACCATCGCGGACGCTGAAGAGGGGACGGGGAGGGAGGGAGGAAGGGGAAAGGGTGGGGTGCGTGAGAGAGTCATCAATGTTTTGATTTCGCGTAGAGTAGGTGCACCTACTTTGATATCTATACATTGTTGTGGCAATGAATGAGGGAGTGAATACTTTGTTATGCTATATGCACCCACTAATGCTCTGTTCTAAGTTCCAGCACCACCAACGGGGCCGACTGAGGGCCAAGCCAAGGACGCACTGACGGAGCTGAGAGCCAAGCCAAGGATGTCACCATCGGACCGACGGAGCTTAGGGCCTAGCCAATGACGTCAACACCGTGGGACTATGGGGGAATAGAACCAAGGAGTGGAGACGCCAGTCAGAGAGAGAGGAGTGAGTGTTTGAATTTTTTTTTATAACATTTTCTTCTCTCTCTCTCTCTCTCTCTCTCTCTCTCTCTCTCTCTCTCTCTCTGTCCTTCGTTCTATTCTCTTCACCTTAGCCTCCCTTTATTTTCGCTGAGTAGCCTCCCTTTATCTTCGCTGAGAGGGAAAAAAACAATCAATATTCAAAGTACATGTTGTTCATCAGAGTGTGGTACTAATATATTATGTATTCGTCATTCACCAAAGTGATTTAGACATTGATACACAAATAACTATAAAACATACTTTCTTTATACAATAGTTATTTTGAAAATACATAACGGATGAATAAATACAACTTTTTGTGAGTTGTAGTATCTTCATGTTTTTCTTTTACATTTTTAGTAAAAAGTCAGTCATTGCAGTTAAAAGGAATGAGCAGTAAAAAATAACACTTCCATAAGCAAGAAATAATTTATCTAAATTTTGTTCTTAATGAATTTAACTAATAAATTTAAGAACAAAATTTTTTATGCTAACAACAGGTCTTCAAAATCCAACATTTAGCTAATTTGGGGTGAATAGTTATATTTTCGTAAAACCGAGTTATTCTATTCTGTTAATTGCTCCCTTAGTTGATATATTCAAAGCACATTTTTTGCCTCTCGTTCTGCACAGTCAAAAACCAGACTGTGATGTATTCTTCTTCTTCTTCTTCTTCTCGCAATGACAATTTAAATTTTATGAGTTTGTGTTTTTTTCAATTTGGTTTCAGATTATGACAATTCTTTTTCTTCTCTTTTTCTTTTTCATCATCTACTTCTTTCTTCTTTTTTCTAATTCTTTCTTCTTCTTCTCTCTTCTTCTTCTCTCTTCTTCTTCTTTCAATCATCATTTTAATGCTTGTAATGTTGTTTTTTTTCCTTTTCTTATGCACTCTACCTAACATGGGTTTAGAAGCCGATGTGAACGATTTATTCATGTAATATGCGTCCGGAAGGATATTGTTGACTTTAATGGCTATGATGACGATGGCGATGACCACGACGATGACGATGATGATGATGATGATTAACCGCTGGCAGTATCGTCAGGTTCTTGGACATCGTCGCTATAGTTCTCTTCTTCACCACCCCCATTCCCTCCACTCTTCACTTACACACTTTAACTTGTCAATTCATTTGAGAATGTTCCTGAGCGCTTGACTTCTAAGATTACACTTCAGAATAATAAATTGCACACACCGCATAAAACGAACGTGCATTGTTTATTTTGTCCATACTATTTAGTGTAAAAAAAACCTTGGGACAACGATACCAATTTGCTTTCTTTATGTGCACGGTTTACCATAGACCAGCATCAACAGGACACAAGACGGCATTTCAACGGTCGAACTACAAGACAAGCACCGCCGAGGACTACCATCAGCAGGACTAGAGGATCCGTTCTTCGACAGTTAAGTGCCTTTTGTACGTGTGCATGTGGTTTTGAGGAGGCGAGTACTGTCATAACATCGTGTATGTATGCATGTGGTTCTGAGGGGGCGAGTACTGTAATAACATCGTTATGTCTGGTATGCGTGCATGTGAACAGAAGTTTAACCTAGAATAAAAATTAAATTTATTTTAAAAATACTAGAATACAATCTAAACATAGAATAAATCTTAAACTAGAAAAGAATTTAAATCTACAATAAAATTTTAACCTAGAATAGAATTTAAACTAGAATAGAATTTAAACTAGATTAGAATTTAAATCTAGAATAGAAGTTTAACCTAGAATAGAATTTAAAACTAGAATAGACTCTAAACCTAGAATAGAAATTTAACCTAGAATAGAAATTAACTCTAGAATAGAATTTAAATCTAGAATAGATTTTAAATCTAGAAGAGAATCTAAACATAGAATAAATTTTAAACTAGAATAGATTTTAAATGTACAGTGGAACCTCTCTACAACGACCTTGAAAATGTTGACAAAAATCGGTCTTTATAGAGAGGGGTCTTTATAGAGAGGGGTCTTTACAGAGAGCGTAATGGCCTTTTCTTGAATCAATTTGCCAGTGATCGGAATATTCTTCTAGCATCCAGAAACCAATCCCAAACTTTCTCATTTACTTCCGAGTATGTTGTCTTCCTCCGTTTTGATCGCGTACGATCGGCATTATCACCACTTTCCCACCTTTTAAGAATGTCATCTTTGTCTTGGATAATTCCTTGAATTTGTGTATTTCCAACTTTAAGACTCTGCGATCGCAATGGCAGTCTCTCCTTTTTTGTGTCTGTTTACAACATTAACTCGATCTTCCAGAGATAAAAATTTTCTTTTCTTTGTAGACTCCATCATCCCATCACGCTTTCTTTGCTTCTTCTCAGTGCCGCGCTCGTGATGTGAATAAAGTGAAATGCAAACCCCAAACGAGTAGAATCTAGAATGTGACGTTACAAGATGACGTCAAACTTATAGAAGATTACTTTATCGGCTGGCGTGTCAGATATTAGGTACCTGTCTGACTGTGCTGAACAAGATCGTAGACAGTTTTTATTGTGCAGTCATGCCGAGAAAGTCGCTATACGGTCTGCAAAGATCGGTCGTTAGACGTTATAGCGAGGGAGTCGCTATACTGATGACAGCAATATAAGGAAATACATCGGTTAAAATAAAATGGGTCGTTGTAGCGGGGGAGTCGTTATAGAGGGGGGTCGTTGTGAGAGGTTCCACTGTACAATAAAATTTTAACTTTACACTTTTTAGTAGCTACCGATGTCCACAGCACCGCACAGGAAGGACAGCCAGCCCAGGACCGACCATCGCGGACGCTGAAGAGGGGACGGGGAGGGAGGGAGGAAGGGGAAAGGGTGGGGTGCGTGAGAGAGTCATCAATGTTTTGATTTCGCGTAGAGTAGGTGCACCTACTTTGATATCTATACATTGTTGTGGCAATGAATGAGGGAGTGAATACTTTGTTATGCTATATGCACCCACTAATGCTCTGTTCTAAGTTCCAGCACCACCAACGGGGCCGACTGAGGGCCAAGCCAAGGACGCACTGACGGAGCTGAGAGCCAAGCCAAGGATGTCACCATCGGACCGACGGAGCTTAGGGCCTAGCCAATGACGTCAACACCGTGGGACTATGGGGGAATAGAACCAAGGAGTGGAGACGCCAGTCAGAGAGAGAGGAGTGAGTGTTTGAATTTTTTTTTATAACATTTTCTTCTCTCTCTCTCTCTCTCTCTCTCTCTCTGTCCTTCGTTCTATTCTCTTCACCTTAGCCTCCCTTTATTTTCGCTGAGTAGCCTCCCTTTATCTTCGCTGAGAGGGAGAAAAACAATCAATATTCAAAGTACATGTTGTTCATCAGAGTGTGGTACTAATATATTATGTATTCGTCATTCACCAAAGTGATTTAGACATTGATACACAAATAACTATAAAACATACTTTCTTTATACAATAGTTATTTTGAAAATACATAACGGATGAATAAATACAACTTTTTGTGAGTTGTAGTATCTTAATGTTTTTCTTTTACATTTTTAGTAAAAAGTCAGTCATTGCAGTTAAAAGGAATGAGCAGTAAAAAATAACACTTCCATAAGCAAGAAATAATTTATCTAAATTTTGTTCTTAATGAATTTAACTAATAAATTTAAGAACAAAATTTTTTTTGCTAACAACAGGTCTTCAAAATCCAACATTTAGCTAATTTGGGGTGAATAGTTATATTTCGTAAAACCGAGTTATTCTATTCTGTTAATTGCTCCCTTAGTTGATATATTCAAAGCACATTTTTTGCCTCTCGTTCTGCACAGTCAAAAACCAGACTGTGATGTATTCTTCTTCTTCTTTTCTTCTCGCAATGACAATTTAAATTTTATGAGTTTGTGTTTTTTTCAATTTGGTTTCAGATTATGACAATTCTTTTTCTTCTCTTTTTCTTTTTCATCATCTACTTCTTTCTTCTTTTTTCTAATTCTTTCTTCTTCTTCTCTCTTCTTCTTCTCTCTTCTTCTTCTTTCAATCATCATTTTAATGCTTGTAATGTTGTTTTTTTTCCTTTTCTTATGCACTCTACCTAACATGGGTTTAGAAGCCGATGTGAACGATTTATTCATGTAATATGCGTCCGGAAGGATATTGTTGACTTTAATGGCTATGATGACGATGGCGATGACCACGACGATGACGATGATGATGATGATGATTAACCGCTGGCAGTATCGTCAGGTTCTTGGACATCGTCGCTATAGTTCTCTTCTTCACCACCCCCATTCCCTCCACTCTTCACTTACACACTTTAACTTGTCAATTCATTTGAGAATGTTCCTGAGCGCTTGACTTCTAAGATTACACTTCAGAATAATAAATTGCACACACCGCATAAAACGAACGTGCATTGTTTATTTTGTCCATACTATTTAGTGTAAAAAAAACCTTGGGACAACGATACCAATTTGCTTTCTTTATGTGCACGGTTTACCATAGAGCAGCATCAACAGGACACAAGACGGCATTTCAACGGTTGAACTACAAGACAAGCACCGCCGAGGACTACCATCAGCAGGACTAGAGGATCCGTTCTTCAACAGTTAAGTGCCTTTTGTACGTGTGCATGTGGTTTTGAGGAGGCGAGTACTGTCATAACATCGTGTATGTATGCATGTGGTTCTGAGGGGGCGAGTACTGTAATAACATCGTTTTGTCTGGTATGCGTGCATGTGAACAGAAGTTTAACCTAGAATAAAAATTAAATTTATTTTAAAAATACTAGAATACAATCTAAACATAGAATAAATCTTAAACTAGAAAAGAATTTAAATCTACAATAAAATTTTAACCTAGAATAGAATTTAAACTAGAATAGAATTTAAACTAGATTAGAATTTAAATCTAGAATAGAAGTTTAACCTAGAATAGAATTTAAAACTAGAATAGACTCTAAACCTAGAATAGAAATTTAACCTAGAATAGAAATTAACTCTAGAATAGAATTTAAATCTAGAATAGATTTTAAATCTAGAAGAGAATCTAAACATAGAATAAATTTTAAACTAGAATAGATTTTAAATGTACAGTGGAACCTCTCTACAACGACCTTGAAAATGTTGACAAAAATCGGTCTTTATAGAGAGGGGTCTTTATAGAGAGGGGTCTTTACAGAGAGCGTAATGGCCTTTTCTTGAATCAATTTGCCAGTGATCGGAATATTCTTCTAGCATCCAGAAACCAATCCCAAACTTTCTCATTTACTTCCGAGTATGTTGTCTTCCTCCGTTTTGATCGCGTACGATCGGCATTATCACCACTTTCCCACCTTTTAAGAATGTCATCTTTGTCTTGGATAATTCCTTGAATTTGTGTATTTCCAACTTTAAGACTCTTTGCGATCGCAATGGCAGTCTCTCCTTTTTTGTGTCTGTTTACAACATTAACTCGATCTTCCAGAGATAAAAATTTTCTTTTCTTTGTAGACTCCATCATCCCATCACGCTTTCTTTGCTTCTTCTCAGTGCCGCGCTCGTGATGTGAATAAAGTGAAATGCAAACCCCAAACGAGTAGAATCTAGAATGTGACGTTACAAGATGACGTCAAACTTATAGAAGATTACTTTATCGGCTGGCGTGTCAGATATTAGGTACCTGTCTGACTGTGCTGAACAAGATCGTAGACAGTTTTTATTGTGCAGTCATGCCGAGAAAGTCGCTATACGGTCTGCAAAGATCGGTCGTTAGACGTTATAGCGAGGGAGTCGCTATACTGATGACAGCAATATAAGGAAATACATCGGTTAAAATAAAATGGGTCGTTGTAGCGGGGGAGTCGTTATAGAGGGGGGTCGTTGTGAGAGGTTCCACTGTACAATAAAATTTTAACTTTACACTTTTTAGTAGCTACCGATGTCCACAGCACCGCACAGGAAGGACAGCCAGCCCAGGACCGACCATCGCGGACGCTGAAGAGGGGACGGGGAGGGAGGGAGGAAGGGGAAAGGGTGGGGTGCGTGAGAGAGTCATCAATGTTTTGATTTCGCGTAGAGTAGGTGCACCTACTTTGATATCTATACATTGTTGTGGCAATGAATGAGGGAGTGAATACTTTGTTATGCTATATGCACCCACTAATGCTCTGTTCTAAGTTCCAGCACCACCAACGGGGCCGACTGAGGGCCAAGCCAAGGACGCACTGACGGAGCTGAGAGCCAAGCCAAGGATGTCACCATCGGACCGACGGAGCTTAGGGCCTAGCCAATGACGTCAACACCGTGGGACTATGGGGGAATAGAACCAAGGAGTGGAGACGCCAGTCAGAGAGAGAGGAGTGAGTGTTTGAATTTTTTTTTATAACATTTTCTTCTCTCTCTCTCTCTCTCTCTCTCTCTCTCTCTCTCTCTCTCTGTCCTTCGTTCTATTCTCTTCACCTTAGCCTCCCCTTATTTTCGCTGAGTAGCCTCCCTTTATCTTCGCTGAGAGGGAAAAAAACAATCAATATTCAAAGTACATGTTGTTCATCAGAGTGTGGTACTAATATATTATGTATTCGTCATTCACCAAAGTGATTTAGACATTGATACACAAATAACTATAAAACATACTTTCTTTATACAATAGTTATTTTGAAAATACATAACGGATGAATAAATACAACTTTTTGTGAGTTGTAATGTTTTTCTTTTACATTTTTAGTAAAAAGTCAGTCATTGCAGTTAAAAGGAATGAGCAGTAAAAAATAACACTTCCATAAGCAAGAAATAATTTATCTAAATTTTGTTCTTAATGAATTTAACTAATAAATTTAAGAACAAAATTTGTTATGCTAACAACAGGTCTTCAAAATCCAACATTTAGCTAATTTGGGGTGAATAGTTATATTTTCGTAAAACCGAGTTATTCTATTCTGTTAATTGCTCCCTTAGTTGATATATTCAAAGCACATTTTTTGCCTCTCGTTCTGCACAGTCAAAAACCAGACTGTGATGTATTCTTCTTCTTCTTCTTCTTCTCGCAATGACAATTTAAATTTTATGAGTTTGTGTTTTTTTCAATTTGGTTTCAGATTATGACAATTCTTTTTCTTCTCTTTTTCTTTTTCATCATCTACTTCTTTCTTCTTTTTTCTAATTCTTTCTTCTTCTCTCTTCTTCTTCTCTCTTCTTCTTCTTTCAATCATCATTTTAATGCTTGTAATGTTGTTTTTTTTCCTTTTCTTATGCACTCTACCTAACATGGGTTTAGAAGCCGATGTGAACGATTTATTCATGTAATATGCGTCCGGAAGGATATTGTTGACTTTAATGGCTATGATGACGATGACGATGACGACGACGATGATGATGATGATGATTAACCGCTGGCAGTATCGTCAGGTTCTCGGACATCGTCGCTATAGTTCTCTTCTTCACCACCCCCATTCCCTCCAATCTTCACTTACACACTTTAACTTGTCAATTCATTTGAAAATGTTCCTGAGCGCTTGACTTCTAAGATTACACTTCAGAATAATAAATTGCACACACCGCATAAAACGAACGTGCATTGTTTATTTTGTCCATACTATTTAGTGTAAAAAAAACCTTGGGACAACGATACCAATTTGCTTTCTTTATGTGCACGGTTTACCATAGAGCAGCATCAACAGGACACAAGACGGCATTTCAACGGTCGAACTACAAGACAAGCACCGCCGAGGACTACCATCGGCAGGACTAGAGGATCCGTTCTTCGACAGTTAAGTGCCTTTTGTACGTGTGCATGTGGTTTTGAGGAGGCGAGTACTGTCATAACATCGTGTATGTATGCATGTGGTTCTGAGGGGGCGAGTACTGTAATAACATCGTTATGTCTGGTATGCGTGCGTGTTAACAGAAGTTTAACCTAGAAAAAAAATTAAATTTATTTTAAAAATACTAGAATACAATCTAAACATAGAATAAATCTTAAACTAGAAAAGAATTTAAATCTACAATAAAATTTTAACCTAGAATAGAATTTAAACTAGAATAGAATTTAAATCTAGAATAGAAGTTTAACCTAGAATAGAATTTAAAACTAGAATAGACTCTAAACCTAGAATAGAAATTTAACCTAGAATAGAAATTAACTCTAGAATAGAATTTAAATCTAGAATAGATTTTAAATCTAGAAGAGAATCTAAACATAGAATAAATTTTAAACTAGAATAGATTTTAAATGTACAATAAAATTTTAACTTTACACTTTTAGTAGCTACCGATGTCCACAGCACCGCACAGGAAGGACAGCCAGCCCAGGACCGACCACCGCGGACGCTGAAGAGGAGACGGGGAGGGAGGGAGGAAGGGGAAAGGGTGGGGTGCGTGAGAGTGAGTCATCAATGTTTTGATTTCGAGTAGAGTAGGTGCACCTACTTTGATATCTATACATTGATGTGGCAATGAATGAGGGAGTGAATACTTTGTTATGCTATATGCACCCACTAATGCTCTGTTCTAAGTTCCAGCACCACCAACGGGGCCGACTGAGGGCCAAGCCAAGGACGCACTGACGGAGCTGAGAGCCAAGCCAAGGACGTCACCATCGGACCGACGGAGCTTAGGGCCTAGCCAAGGACGTCAACACCGTGGGACTATGGGGGAATAGAACCAAGGAGTGGAGACGCCAGTCAGAGAGAGAGGAGTGAGTGTTTGAATTTTTTTTTATAACATTTTCTTCTCTCTCTCTCTCTCTCTCTCTCTCTCTCTCTGTGTCCTTCGTTCTATTCTCTTCACCTTAGCCTCCCTTTATTTTCGCTGAGTAGCCTCCCTTTATCTTCGCTGAGAGGGAAAAAACCAATCAATATTCAAAGTACATGTTGTTCATCAGAGTGTGGTACTAATATATTATGTATTCGTCATTCACCAAAGTGATTTAGACATTGATACACAAATAACTATAAAACATACTTTCTTTATACAATAGTTATTTTGAAAATACATAACGGATGAATAAATACAACTTTTTGTGAGTTGTAGTATCTTAATGTTTTTCTTTTACATTTTTAGTAAAAAGTCAGTCATTGCAGTTAAAAGGAATGAGCAGTAAAAAATAACACTTCCATAAGCAAGAAATAATTTATCTAAATTTTGTTCTTAATGAATTTAACTAATAAATTTAGGAAAAAAATTTTTTATGCTAACAACAGGTCTTGAAAATCCAACATTTAGCTAATTTGGGGTGAATAGTTATATTTTCGTAAAACCGAGTTATTCTATTCTGTTAATTGCTCCCTTAGTTGATATATTCAAAGCACATTTTTTGCCTCTCGTTCTGCACAGTCAAAAACCAGACTGTGATGTATTCTTCTTCTTCTTCTTCTTCTCGCAATGACAATTTAAATTTTATGAGTTTGTGTTTTTTTTCAATTTGGTTTCAGATTATGACAATTCTTTTTCTTCTCTTTTTCTTTTTCATCATCTACTTCTTTCTTCTTTTTTCTAATTCTTTCTTCTTCTTCTCTCTTCTTCTTCTCTCTTCTTCTTCTTTCAATCATCATTTTAATGCTTGTAATGTTGTTTTTTTTCCTTTTCTTATGCACTCTACCTAACATGGGTTTAGAAGCCGATGTGAACGATTTATTCATGTAATATGCGTCCGGAAGGATATTGTTGACTTTAATGGCTATGATGACGATGGCGATGACCACGACGATGACGATGATGATGATGATGATTAACCGCTGGCAGTATCGTCAGGTTCTTGGACATCGTCGCTATAGTTCTCTTCTTCACCACCCCCATTCCCTCCACTCTTCACTTACACACTTTAACTTGTCAATTCATTTGAGAATGTTCCTGAGCGCTTGACTTCTAAGATTACACTTCAGAATAATAAATTGCACACACCGCATAAAACGAACGTGCATTGTTTATTTTGTCCATACTATTTAGTGTAAAAAAAACCTTGGGACAACGATACCAATTTGCTTTCTTTATGTGCACGGTTTACCATAGACCAGCATCAACAGGACACAAGACGGCATTTCAACGGTCGAACTACAAGACAAGCACCGCCGAGGACTACCATCAGCAGGACTAGAGGATCCGTTCTTCGACAGTTAAGTGCCTTTTGTACGTGTGCATGTGGTTTTGAGGAGGCGAGTACTGTCATAACATCGTGTATGTATGCATGTGGTTCTGAGGGGGCGAGTACTGTAATAACATCGTTTTGTCTGGTATGCGTGCATGTGAACAGAAGTTTAACCTAGAATAAAAATTAAATTTATTTTAAAAATACTAGAATACAATCTAAACATAGAATAAATCTTAAACTAGAAAAGAATTTAAATCTACAATAAAATTTTAACCTAGAATAGAATTTAAACTAGAATAGAATTTAAACTAGATTAGAATTTAAATCTAGAATAGAAGTTTAACCTAGAATAGAATTTAAAACTAGAATAGACTCTAAACCTAGAATAGAAATTTAACCTAGAATAGAAATTAACTCTAGAATAGAATTTAAATCTAGAATAGATTTTAAATCTAGAAGAGAATCTAAACATAGAATAAATTTTAAACTAGAATAGATTTTAAATGTACAGTGGAACCTCTCTACAACGACCTTGAAAATGTTGACAAAAATCGGTCTTTATAGAGAGGGGTCTTTATAGAGAGGGGTCTTTACAGAGAGCGTAATGGCCTTTTCTTGAATCAATTTGCCAGTGATCGGAATATTCTTCTAGCATCCAGAAACCAATCCCAAACTTTCTCATTTACTTCCGAGTATGTTGTCTTCCTCCGTTTTGATCGCGTACGATCGGCATTATCACCACTTTCCCACCTTTTAAGAATGTCATCTTTGTCTTGGATAATTCCTTGAATTTGTGTATTTCCAACTTTAAGACTCTTTGCGATCGCAATGGCAGTCTCTCCTTTTTTGTGTCTGTTTACAACATTAACTCGATCTTCCAGAGATAAAAATTTTCTTTTCTTTGTAGACTCCATCATCCCATCACGCTTTCTTTGCTTCTTCTCAGTGCCGCGCTCGTGATGTGAATAAAGTGAAATGCAAACCCCAAACGAGTAGAATCTAGAATGTGACGTTACAAGATGACGTCAAACTTATAGAAGATTACTTTATCGGCTGGCGTGTCAGATATTAGGTACCTGTCTGACTGTGCTGAACAAGATCGTAGACAGTTTTTATTGTGCAGTCATGCCGAGAAAGTCGCTATACGGTCTGCAAAGATCGGTCGTTAGACGTTATAGCGAGGGAGTCGCTATACTGATGACAGCAATATAAGGAAATACATCGGTTAAAATAAAATGGGTCGTTGTAGCGGGGGAGTCGTTATAGAGGGGGGTCGTTGTGAGAGGTTCCACTGTACAATAAAATTTTAACTTTACACTTTTTAGTAGCTACCGATGTCCACAGCACCGCACAGGAAGGACAGCCAGCCCAGGACCGACCACCGCGGACGCTGAAGAGGGGACGGGGAGGGAGGGAGGAAGGGGAAAGGGTGGGGTGCGTGAGAGAGTCATCAATGTTTTGATTTCGCGTAGAGTAGGTGCACCTACTTTGATATCTATACATTGTTGTGGCAATGAATGAGGGAGTGAATACTTTGTTATGCTATATGCACCCACTAATGCTCTGTTCTAAGTTCCAGCACCACCAACGGGGCCGACTGAGGGCCAAGCCAAGGACGCACTGACGGAGCTGAGAGCCAAGCCAAGGATGTCACCATCGGACCGACGAGCTTAGGGCCCTAGCCAATGACGTCAACACCGTGGGACTATGGGGGAATAGAACCAAGGAGTGGAGACGCCAGTCAGAGAGAGAGGAGTGAGTGTTTGAATTTTTTTTTATAACATTTTCTTCTCTCTCTCTCTCTCTCTCTCTCTCTCTCTGTCCTTCGTTCTATTCTCTTCACCTTAGCCTCCCTTTATTTTCGCTGAGTAGCCTCCCTTTATCTTCGCTGAGAGGGAAAAAAACAATCAATATTCAAAGTACATGTTGTTCATCAGAGTGTGGTACTAATATATTATGTATTCGTCATTCACCAAAGTGATTTAGACATTGATACACAAATAACTATAAAACATACTTTCTTTATACAATAGTTATTTTGAAAATACATAACGGATGAATAAATACAACTTTTTGTGAGTTGTAGTATCTTAATGTTTTTCTTTTACATTTTTAGTAAAAAGTCAGTCATTGCAGTTAAAAGGAATGAGCAGTAAAAAATAACACTTCCATAAGCAAGAAATAATTTATCTAAATTTTGTTCTTAATGAATTTAACTAATAAATTTAAGAACAAAATTTTGTATGCTAACAACAGGTCTTCAAAATCCAACATTTAGCTAATTTGGGGTGAATAGTTATATTTTCGTAAAACCGAGTTATTCTATTCTGTTAATTGCTCCCTTAGTTGATATATTCAAAGCACATTTTTTGCCTCTCGTTCTGCACAGTCAAAAACCAGACTGTGATGTATTCTTCTTCTTCTTCTTCTTCTTCTCGCAATGACAATTTAAATTTTATGAGTTTGTGTTTTTTTCAATTTGGTTTCAGATTATGACAATTCTTTTTCTTCTCTTTTTCTTTTTCATCATCTACTTCTTTCTTCTTTTTTCTAATTCTTTCTTCTTCTTCTCTCTTCTTCTTCTCTCTTCTTCTTCTTTCAATCATCATTTTAATGCTTGTAATGTTGTTTTTTTTCCTTTTCTTATGCACTCTACCTAACATGGGTTTAGAAGCCGATGTGAACGATTTATTCATGTAATATGCGTCCGGAAGGATATTGTTGACTTTAATGGCTATGATGACGATGACGATGATGACGACGATGATGATGATGATGATTAACCACTGGCAGTATCGTCAGGTTCTCGGACATCGTCGCTATAGTTCTCTTCTTCACCACCCCCATTCCCTCCACTCTTCACTTACACACTTTAACTTGTCAATTCATTTGAAAATGTTCCTGAGCGCTTGACTTCTAACATTACACTTCAGAATAATAAATTGCACACACCGCATAAAACGAACGTGCATTGTTTATTTTGTCCATACTATTTAGTGTAAAAAAAAACTTGGGACAACGATACCAATTTGCTTTCTTTATGTGCACGGTTTACCATAGAGCAGCATCAACAGAACACAAGACGGCATTTCAACGGTCGAACTACAAGACAAGCACCGCCGAGGACTACCATCGGCAGGACTAGAGGATCCGTTCTTCGACAGTTAAGTGCCTTTTGTACGTGTGCATGTTGTTTTGAGGAGGCGAGTACTGTCATAACATCGTGTATGTATGCATGTGGTTCTGAGGGGGCGAGTACTGTAATAACATCGTTATGTCTGGTATGCGTGCGTGTTAACAGAAGTTTAACCTAGAAAAAAAATTAAATTTATTTTAAAAATACTAGAATACAATCTAAACATAGAATAAATCTTAAACTAGAAAAGAATTTAAATCTACAATAAAATTTTAACCTAGAATAGAATTTAAACTAGAATAGAATTTAAATCTAGAATAGAAGTTTAACCTAGAATAGAATTTAAAACTAGAATAGACTCTAAACCTAGAATAGAAATTTAACCTAGAATAGAAATTAACTCTAGAATAGAATTTAAATCTAGAATAGATTTTAAATCTAGAAGAGAATCTAAACATAGAATAAATTTTAAACTAGAATAGATTTTAAATGTACAATAAAATTTTAACTTTACACTTTTTAGTAGCTACCGATGTCCACAGCACCGCACAGGAAGGACAGCCAGCCCAGGACCGACCACCGCGGACGCTGAAGAGGAGACGGGGAGGGAGGGAGGAAGGGGAAAGGGTGGGGTGCGTGAGAGTGAGTCATCAATGTTTTGATTTCGAGTAGAGTAGGTGCACCTACTTTGATATCTATACATTGATGTGGCAATGAATGAGGGAGTGAATACTTTGTTATGCTATATGCACCCACTAATGCTCTGTTCTAAGTTCCAGCACCACCAACGGGGCCGACTGAGGGCCAAGCCAAGGACGCACTGACGGAGCTGAGAGCCAAGCCAAGGACGTCACCATCGGACCGACGGAGCTTAGGGCCTAGCCAAGGACGTCAACACCGTGGGACTATGGGGGAATAGAACCAAGGAGTGGAGACGCCAGTCAGAGAGAGAGGAGTGAGTGTTTGAATTTTTTTTTATAACATTTTCTTCTCTCTCTCTCTCTCTCTCTCTCTCTCTCTCTCTCTGTGTCCTTCGTTCTATTCTCTTCACCTTAGCCTCCCTTTATTTTCGCTGAGTAGCCTCCCTTTATCTTCGCTGAGAGGGAAAAAACCAATCAATATTCAAAGTACATGTTGTTCATCAGAGTGTGGTACTAATATATTATGTATTCGTCATTCACCAAAGTGATTTAGACATTGATACACAAATAACTATAAAACATACTTTCTTTATACAATAGTTATTTTGAAAATACATAACGGATGAATAAATACAACTTTTTGTGAGTTGTAGTATCTTAATGTTTTTCTTTTAAATTTTTAGTAAAAAGTCAGTCATTGCAGTTAAAAGGAATGAGCAGTAAAAAATAACACTTCCATAAGCAAGAAATAATTTATCTAAATTTTGTTCTTAATGAATTTAACTAATAAATTTAGGAAAAAAAATTTTTTATGCTAACAACAGGTCTTGAAAATCCAACATTTAGCTAATTTGGGGTGAATAGTTATATTTTCGTAAAACCGAGTTATTCTATTCTGTTAATTGCTCCCTTAGTTGATATATTCAAAGCACATTTTTTGCCTCTCGTTCTGCACAGTCAAAAACCAGACTGTGATGTATTCTTCTTCTTCTTCTTCTCGCAATGACAATTTAAATTTTATGAGTTTGTGTTTTTTTTCAATTTGGTTTCAGATTATGACAATTCTTTTTCTTCTCTTTTTCTTTTTCATCATCTACTTCTTTCTTCTTTTTTCTAATTCTTTCTTCTTCTTCTCTCTTCTTCTTCTCTCTTCTTCTTCTTTCAATCATCATTTTAATGCTTGTAATGTTGTTTTTTTTCCTTTTCTTATGCACTCTACCTAACATGGGTTTAGAAGCCGATGTGAACGATTTATTCATGTAATATGCGTCCGGAAGGATATTGTTGACTTTAATGGCTATGATGACGATGGCGATGACCACGACGATGACGATGATGATGATGATGATTAACCGCTGGCAGTATCGTCAGGTTCTTGGACATCGTCGCTATAGTTCTCTTCTTCACCACCCCCATTCCCTCCACTCTTCACTTACACACTTTAACTTGTCAATTCATTTGAGAATGTTCCTGAGCGCTTGACTTCTAAGATTACACTTCAGAATAATAAATTGCACACACCGCATAAAACGAACGTGCATTGTTTATTTTGTCCATACTATTTAGTGTAAAAAAAACCTTGGGACAACGATACCAATTTGCTTTCTTTATGTGCACGGTTTACCATAGACCAGCATCAACAGGACACAAGACGGCATTTCAACGGTCGAACTACAAGACAAGCACCGCCGAGGACTACCATCAGCAGGACTAGAGGATCCGTTCTTCGACAGTTAAGTGCCTTTTGTACGTGTGCATGTGGTTTTGAGGAGGCGAGTACTGTCATAACATCGTGTATGTATGCATGTGGTTCTGAGGGGGCGAGTACTGTAATAACATCGTTATGTCTGGTATGCGTGCATGTGAACAGAAGTTTAACCTAGAATAAAAATTAAATTTATTTTAAAAATACTAGAATACAATCTAAACATAGAATAAATCTTAAACTAGAAAAGAATTTAAATCTACAATAAAATTTTAACCTAGAATAGAATTTAAACTAGAATAGAATTTAAACTAGATTAGAATTTAAATCTAGAATAGAAGTTTAACCTAGAATAGAATTTAAAACTAGAATAGACTCTAAACCTAGAATAGAAATTTAACCTAGAATAGAAATTAACTCTAGAATAGAATTTAAATCTAGAATAGATTTTAAATCTAGAAGAGAATCTAAACATAGAATAAATTTTAAACTAGAATAGATTTTAAATGTACAGTGGAACCTCTCTACAACGACCTTGAAAATGTTGACAAAAATCGGTCTTTATAGAGAGGGGTCTTTATAGAGAGGGGTCTTTACAGAGAGCGTAATGGCCTTTTCTTGAATCAATTTGCCAGTGATCGGAATATTCTTCTAGCATCCAGAAACCAATCCCAAACTTTCTCATTTACTTCCGAGTATGTTGTCTTCCTCCGTTTTGATCGCGTACGATCGGCATTATCACCACTTTCCCACCTTTTAAGAATGTCATCTTTGTCTTGGATAATTCCTTGAATTTGTGTATTTCCAACTTTAAGACTCTTTGCGATCGCAATGGCAGTCTCTCCTTTTTTGTGTCTGTTTACAACATTAACTCGATCTTCCAGAGATAAAAATTTTCCTTTCTTTGTAGACTCCATCATCCCATCACGCTTTCTTTGCTTCTTCTCAGTGCCGCGCTCGTGATGTGAATAAAGTGAAATGCAAACCCCAAACGAGTAGAATCTAGAATGTGACGTTACAAGATAACGTCAAACTTATAGAAGATTACTTTATCGGCTGGCGTGTCAGATATTAGGTACCTGTCTGACTGTGCTGAACAAGATCGTAGACAGTTTTTATTGTGCAGTCATGCCGAGAAAGTCGCTATACGGTCTGCAAAGATCGGTCGTTAGACGTTATAGCGAGGGAGTCGCTATACTGATGACAGCAATATAAGGAAATACATCGGTTAAAATAAAATGGGTCGTTGTAGCGGGGGAGTCGTTATAGAGGGGGGTCGTTGTGAGAGGTTCCACTGTACAATAAAATTTTAACTTTACACTTTTTAGTAGCTACCGATGTCCACAGCACCGCACAGGAAGGACAGCCAGCCCAGGACCGACCATCGCGGACGCTGAAGAGGGGACGGGGAGGGAGGGAGGAAGGGGAAAGGGTGGGGTGCGTGAGAGAGTCATCAATGTTTTGATTTCGCGTAGAGTAGGTGCACCTACTTTGATATCTATACATTGTTGTGGCAATGAATGAGGGAGTGAATACTTTGTTATGCTATATGCACCCACTAATGCTCTGTTCTAAGTTCCAGCACCACCAACGGGGCCGACTGAGGGCCAAGCCAAGGACGCACTGACGGAGCTGAGAGCCAAGCCAAGGATGTCACCATCGGACCGACGGAGCTTAGGGCCTAGCCAATGACGTCAACACCGTGGGACTATGGGGGAATAGAACCAAGGAGTGGAGACGCCAGTCAGAGAGAGAGGAGTGAGTGTTTGAATTTTTTTTTATAACATTTTCTTCTCTCTCTCTCTCTCTCTCTCTCTCTCTCTGTCCTTCGTTCTATTCTCTTCACCTTAGCCTCCCTTTATTTTCGCTGAGTAGCCTCCCTTTATCTTCGCTGAGAGGGAAAAAAACAATCAATATTCAAAGTACATGTTGTTCATCAGAGTGTGGTACTAATATATTATGTATTCGTCATTCACCAAAGTGATTTAGACATTGATACACAAATAACTATAAAACATACTTTCTTTATACAATAGTTATTTTGAAAATACATAACGGATGAATAAATACAACTTTTTGTGAGTTGTAGTATCTTAATGTTTTTCTTTTACATTTTTAGTAAAAAGTCAGTCATTGCAGTTAAAAGGAATGAGCAGTAAAAAATAACACTTCCATAAGCAAGAAATAATTTATCTAAATTTTGTTCTTAATGAATTTAACTAATAAATTTAAGAACAAAATTTTGTATGCTAACAACAGGTCTTGAAAATCCAACATTTAGCTAATTTGGGGTGAATAGTTATATTTTCGTAAAACCGAGTTATTCTATTCTGTTAATTGCTCCCTTAGTTGATATATTCAAAGCACATTTTTTGCCTCTCGTTCTGCACAGTCAAAAACCAGACTGTGATGTATTCTTCTTCTTCTTCTTCTTCTTCTTCTTCTTCTTCTTCTCGCAATGACAATTTAAATTTTATGAGTTTGTGTTTTTTTCAATTTGGTTTCAGATTATGACAATTCTTTTTCTTCTTCTATTTTTCTTTTTCATTATCTACTTCTTTCTTCTTTTTTTCTAATTCTTTCTTCTTCTTCTCTCTTCTTCTTCTCTCTTCTTCTTCTTTCAATCATCATTTTAATGCTTGTAATGTTGTTTTTTCCTTTTCTTATGCACTCTACCTAACATGGGTTTAGAGGCCGATGTGAACGATTTATTCATGTAATATGCGTCCGGAAGGATATTGTTGACTTTAATGGCTATGATGACGATGACGATGACCACGATGACGACGATGACAATGATGATGATGATGATGATGATGATGATGATGATGATGATTAACCGCTGGCAGTATTGTCAGGTTCTCGGACATCGTCGCTATAGTTCTCTTCTTCCCCACCCCCATTCCCTCCACTCTTCACACACTTTAACTTGTCAATTCATTTGAGAATGTTCCTGAGCGCTTGACTTCTAACATTACACTTTAGAATAATAAATTGCACACACCGCATAAAACGAACGTGCATTGTTTATTTTGTCCATACTATTTAGTGTAAAAAAAACCTTGGGACAACGATACCAAATTGCTTTCTTTATGCGCACGGTTTACCATAGACCAGCATCAACAGGACACAAGACGGCATTTCAACGGTCGAACTACAAGACAAGCACCGCCGAGGACTACCATCGGCAGGACTAGAGGATCCGTTCTTCGACAGTTAAGTGCCTTTTGTACGTGTGCATGTGGTTTTGAGGAGGCGAGTACTGTCATAACATCGTGTATGTATGCATGTGGTTCTGAGGGGGTGAGTACTGTAATAACATCGTTATGTCTGGTATGCGTGCGTGTGAACAGAAGTTTAACCTAGAATAAAAATTAAATTTATTTTAAAAATACTAGAATACAATCTAAACATAGAATAAATCTTAAACTAGAAAAGAATTTAAATCTACAATAAAATTTTAACCTAGAATAGAATTTAAACTAGAATAGAATTTAAATCTAGAATAGAAGTTTAACCTAGAATAGAATTTAAAACTAGAATAGACTCTAAACCTAGAATAGAAATTTAACCTAGAATAGAAATTAACTCTAGAATAGAATTTAAATCTAGAATAGATTTTAAATCTAGAAGAGAATCTAAACATAGAATAAATTGTAAACTAGAATAGATTTTAAATGTACAATAAAATTTTAACTTTACACTTTTTAGTAGCTACCGATGTCCACAGCACCGCACAGGAAGGACAGCCAGCCCAGGACCGACCACCGCGGACGCTGAAGAGGAGACGGGGAGGGAGGGAGGAAGGGGAAAGGGTGGGGTGCGTGAGAGTGAGTCATCAATGTTTTGATTTCGCGTAGAGTAGGTGCACCTACTTTGATATCTATACATTGATGTGGCAATGAATGAGGGAGTGAATACTTTGTTATGCTATATGCACCCACTAATGCTCTGTTCTAAGTTCCAGCACCACCAACGGGGCCGACTGAGGGCCAAGCCAAGGACGCACTGACGGAGCTGAGAGCCAAGCCAAGGACGTCACCATCAGACCGACGGAGCTTAGGGCCTAGCCAAGGACGTCAACACCGTGGGACTATGGGGGAATAGAACCAAGGAGTGGAGACGCCAGTCAGAGAGAGAGGAGTGAGTGTTTGAATTTTTTTTTATAACATTTTCTTCTCTCTCTCTCTCTCTCTCTCTCTCTCTCTGTCCTTCGTTCTATTCTCTTCACCTTAGCCTCCCTTTATCTTCGCTGAGTAGCCTCCCTTTATCTTCGCTGAGAGGGAAAAAACCAATCAATATTCAAAGTACATGTTGTTCATCAGAGTGTGGTACTAATATATTATGTATTCGTCATTCACCAAAGTGATTTAGACATTGATACACAAATAACTATAAAACATACTTTCTTTATACAATAGTTATTTTGAAAATACATAACGGATGAATAAATACAACTTTTTGTGAGTTGTAGTATCTTAATGTTTTTCTTTTAAATTTTTAGTAAAAAGTCAGTCATTGCAGTTAAAAGGAATGAGCAGTAAAAAATAACACTTCCATAAGCAAGAAATAATTTATCTAAATTTTGTTCTTAATGAATTTAACTAATAAATTTAGGAAAAAAAATTTTTTATGCTAACAACAGGTCTTGAAAATCCAACATTTAGCTAATTTGGGGTGAATAGTTATATTTTCGTAAAACCGAGTTATTCTATTCTGTTAATTGCTCCCTTAGTTGATATATTCAAAGCACATTTTTTGCCTCTCGTTCTGCACAGTCAAAAACCAGACTGTGATGTATTCTTCTTCTTCTTCTTCTTCTCGCAATGACAATTTAAATTTTATGAGTTTGTGTTTTTTTTCAATTTGGTTTCAGATTATGACAATTCTTTTTCTTCTCTTTTTCTTTTTCATCATCTACTTCTTTCTTCTTTTTTCTAATTCTTTCTTCTTCTTCTCTCTTCTTCTTCTCTCTTCTTCTTCTTTCAATCATCATTTTAATGCTTGTAATGTTGTTTTTTTTCCTTTTCTTATGCACTCTACCTAACATGGGTTTAGAAGCCGATGTGAACGATTTATTCATGTAATATGCGTCCGGAAGGATATTGTTGACTTTAATGGCTATGATGACGATGGCGATGACCACGACGATGACGATGATGATGATGATGATTAACCGCTGGCAGTATCGTCAGGTTCTTGGACATCGTCGCTATAGTTCTCTTCTTCACCACCCCCATTCCCTCCACTCTTCACTTACACACTTTAACTTGTCAATTCATTTGAGAATGTTCCTGAGCGCTTGACTTCTAACATTACACTTCAGAATAATAAATTGCACACACCGCATAAAACGAACGTGCATTGTTTATTTTGTCCATACTATTTAGTGTAAAAAAAACCTTGGGACAACGATACCAATTTGCTTTCTTTATGTGCACGGTTTACCATAGACCAGCATCAACAGGACACAAGACGGCATTTCAACGGTCGAACTACAAGACAAGCACCGCCGAGGACTACCATCAGCAGGACTAGAGGATCCGTTCTTCGACAGTTAAGTGCCTTTTGTACGTGTGCATGTGGTTTTGAGGAGGCGAGTACTGTCATAACATCGTGTATGTATGCATGTGGTTCTGAGGGGGCGAGTACTGTAATAACATCGTTTTGTCTGGTATGCGTGCATGTGAACAGAAGTTTAACCTAGAATAAAAATTAAATTTATTTTAAAAATACTAGAATACAATCTAAACATAGAATAAATCTTAAACTAGAAAAGAATTTAAATCTACAATAAAATTTTAACCTAGAATAGAATTTAAACTAGAATAGAATTTAAACTAGATTAGAATTTAAATCTAGAATAGAAGTTTAACCTAGAATAGAATTTAAAACTAGAATAGACTCTAAACCTAGAATAGAAATTTAACCTAGAATAGAAATTAACTCTAGAATAGAATTTAAATCTAGAATAGATTTTAAATCTAGAAGAGAATCTAAACATAGAATAAATTTTAAACTAGAATAGATTTTAAATATACAGTGGAACCTCTCTACAACGACCTTGAAAATGTTGACAAAAATCGGTCTTTATAGAGAGGGGTCTTTGTAGAGAGGGGTCTTTACAGAGAGCGTAATGGCCTTTTCTTGAATCAATTTGCCAGTGATGGGAATATTCTTCTAGCATCCAGAAACCAATCCCAAACTTTCTCATTTACTTCCGAGTATGTTGTCTTCCTCCGTTTTGATCGCGTACGATCGGCATTATCACCACTTTCCCACCTTTTAAAAATGTCATCTTTGTCTTGGATAATTCCTTGAATTTGTGTATTTCCAACTTTAAGACTCTTTGCGATCGCAATGGCAGTCTCTCCTTTTTTGTGTCTGTTTACAACATTAACTCGATCTTCCAGAGATAAAAATTTTCTTTTCTTTGTAGACTCCATCATCCCATCACGCTTTCTTTGCTTCTTCTCAGTGCCGCGCTCGTGATGTGAATAAAGTGAAATGCAAACCCCAAACGAGTAGAATCTAGAATGTGACGTTACAAGATGACGTCAAACTTATAGAAGATTACTTTATCGGCTGGCGTGTCAGATATTAGGTACCTGTCTGACTGTGCTGAACAAGATCGTAGACAGTTTTTATTGTGCAGTCATGCCGAGAAAGTCGCTATACGGTCTGCAAAGATCGGTCGTTAGACGTTATAGCGAGGGAGTCGCTATACTGATGACAGCAATATAAGGAAATACATCGGTTAAAATAAAATGGGTCGTTGTAGCGGGGGAGTCGTTATAGAGGGGGGTCGTTGTGAGAGGTTCCACTGTACAATAAAATTTTAACTTTACACTTTTTAGTAGCTACCGATGTCCACAGCACCGCACAGGAAGGACAGCCAGCCCAGGACCGACCACCGCGGACGCTGAAGAGGGGACGGGGAGGGAGGGAGGAAGGGGAAAGGGTGGGGTGCGTGAGAGAGTCATCAATGTTTTGATTTCGCGTAGAGTAGGTGCACCTACTTTGATATCTATACATTGTTGTGGCAATGAATGAGGGAGTGAATACTTTGTTATGCTATATGCACCCACTAATGCTCTGTTCTAAGTTCCAGCACCACCAACGGGGCCGACTGAGGGCCAAGCCAAGGACGCACTGACGGAGCTGAGAGCCAAGCCAAGGATGTCACCATCGGACCGACGGAGCTTAGGGCCTAGCCAATGACGTCAACACCGTGGGACTATGGGGGAATAGAACCAAGGAGTGGAGACGCCAGTCAGAGAGAGAGGAGTGAGTGTTTGAATTTTTTTTTTATAACATTTTCTTCTCTCTCTCTCTCTCTCTCTCTCTCTCTCTCTGTCCTTCGTTCTATTCTCTTCACCTTAGCCTCCCTTTATTTTCGCTGAGTAGCCTCCCTTTATCTTCGCTGAGAGGGAAAAAAACAATCAATATTCAAAGTACATGTTGTTCATCAGAGTGTGGTACTAATATATTATGTATTCGTCATTCACCAAAGTGATTTAGACATTGATACACAAATAACTATAAAACATACTTTCTTTATACAATAGTTATTTTGAAAATACATAACGGATGAATAAATACAACTTTTTGTGAGTTGTAGTATCTTAATGTTTTTCTTTTACATTTTTAGTAAAAAGTCAGTCATTGCAGTTAAAAGGAATGAGCAGTAAAAAATAACACTTCCATAAGCAAGAAATAATTTATCTAAATTTTGTTCTTAATGAATTTAACTAATAAATTTAAGAACAAAATTTTGTATGCTAACAACAGGTCTTGAAAATCCAACATTTAGCTAATTTGGGGTGAATAGTTATATTTTCGTAAAACCGAGTTATTCTATTCTGTTAATTGCTCCCTTAGTTGATATATTCAAAGCACATTTTTTGCCTCTCGTTCTGCACAGTCAAAAACCAGACTGTGATGTATTCTTCTTCTTCTTCTTCTTCTTCTCGCAATGACAATTTAAATTTTATGAGTTTGTGTTTTTTTCAATTTGGTTTCAGATTATGACAATTCTTTTTCTTCTTCTATTTTTCTTTTTCATTATCTACTTCTTTCTTCTTTTTTTCTAATTCTTTCTTCTTCTCTCTCTTCTTCTCTCTTCTTCTTTCAATCATCATTTTAATGCTTGTAATGTTGTTTTTTCCTTTTCTTATGCACTCTACCTAACATGGGTTTAGAGGCCGATGTGAACGATTTATTCATGTAATATGCGTCCGGAAGGATATTGTTGACTTTAATGGCTATGATGACGATGACGATGACGACGATGACAATGATGATGATGATGATGATGATGATGATGATGATGATTAACCGCTGGCAGTATTGTCAGGTTCTCGGACATCGTCGCTATAGTTCTCTTCTTCCCCACCCCCATTCCCTCCACTCTTCACACACTTTAACTTGTCAATTCATTTGAGAATGTTCCTGAGCGCTTGACTTCTAACATTACACTTTAGAATAATAAATTGCACACACCGCATAAAACGAACGTGCATTGTTTATTTTGTCCATACTATTTAGTGTAAAAAAAACCTTGGGACAACGATACCAATTTGCTTTCTTTATGCGCACGGTTTACCATAGACCAGCATCAACAGGACACAAGACGGCATTTCAACGGTCGAACTACAAGACAAGCACCGCCGAGGACTACCATCGGCAGGACTAGAGGATCCGTTCTTCGACAGTTAAGTGCCTTTTGTACGTGTGCATGTGGTTTTGAGGAGGCGAGTACTGTCATAACATCGTGTATGTATGCATGTGGTTCTGAGGGGGCGAGTACTGTAATAACATCGTTATGTCTGGTATGCGTGCGTGTGAACAGAAGTTTAACCTAGAATAAAAATTAAATTTATTTTAAAAATACTAGAATACAATCTAAACATAGAATAAATCTTAAACTAGAAAAGAATTTAAATCTACAATAAAATTTTAACCTAGAATAGAATTTAAACTAGAATAGAATTTAAATCTAGAATAGAAGTTTAACCTAGAATAGAATTTAAAACTAGAATAGACTCTAAACCTAGAATAGAAATTTAACCTAGAATAGAAATTAACTCTAGAATAGAATTTAAATCTAGAATAGATTTTAAATCTAGAAGAGAATCTAAACATAGAATAAATTTTAAACTAGAATAGATTTTAAATGTACAATAAAATTTTAACTTTACACTTTTTAGTAGCTACAGATGTCCACAGCACCGAACAGGAAGGACAGCCAGCCCAGGACCGACCACCGCGGACGCTGAAGAGGAGACGGGGAGGGAGAGAGGAAGGGGAAAGGCTGGGGTGCGTGAGAGTGAGTCATCAATGTTTTGATTTCGCGTAGAGTAGGTGCACCTACTTTGATATCTATACATTGATGTGGCAATGAATGAGGGAGTGAATACTTTGTTATGCTATATGCACCCACTAATGCTCTGTTCTAAGTTCCAGCACCACCAACGGGGCCGACTGAGGGCCAAGCCAAGGACGCACTGACGGAGCTGAGAGCCAAGCCAAGGACGTCACCATCAGACCGACGGAGCTTAGGGCCTAGCCAAGGACGTCAACACCGTGGGACTATGGGGGAATAGAACCAAGGAGTGGAGACGCCAGTCAGAGAGAGAGAGTGAGTGTTTGAATTTTTTTTTATAACATTTTCTTCTCTCTCTCTCTCTCTCTCTCTCTCTCTCTGTCCTTCGTTCTATTCTCTTCACCTTAGCCTCCCTTTATTTTCGCTGAGTAGCCTCCCTTTATCTTCGCTGAGAGGGAAAAAAACCAATCAATATTCAAAGTACATGTTGTTCATCAGAGTGTGGTACTAATATATTATGTATTCGTCATTCACCAAAGTGATTTAGACATTGATACACAAATAACTATAAAACATACTTTCTTTATACAATAGTTATTTTGAAAATACATAACGGATGAATAAATACAACTTTTTGTGAGTTGTAGTATCTTAATGTTTTTCTTTTAAATTTTTAGTAAAAAGTCAGTCATTGCAGTTAAAAGGAATGAGCAGTAAAAAATAACACTTCCATAAGCAAGAAATAATTTATCTAAATTTTGTTCTTAATGAATTTAACTAATAAATTTAAGAACAAAATTTTGTATGCTAACAACAGGTCTTGAAAATCCAACATTTAGCTAATTTGGGGTGAATAGTTATATTTTCGTAAAACCGAGTTATTCTATTCTGTTAATTGCTCCCTTAGTTGATATATTCAAAGCACATTTTTTGCCTCTCGTTCTGCACAGTCAAAAACCAGACTGTGATGTATTCTTCTTCTTCTTCTTCTTCTCGCAATGACAATTTAAATTTTATGAGTTTGTGTTTTTTTCAATTTGGTTTCAGATTATGACAATTCTTTTTCTTCTCTTTTTCTTTTTCATCATCTACTTCTTTCTTCTTTTTTCTAATTCTTTCTTCTTCTTCTCTCTTCTTCTTCTCTCTTCTTCTTCTTTCAATCATCATTTTAATGCTTGTAATGTTGTTTTTTTTTCCTTTTCTTATGCACTCTACCTAACATGGGTTTAGAAGCCGATGTGAACGATTTATTCATGTAATATGCGTCCGGAAGGATATTGTTGACTTTAATGGCTATGATGACGATGACGATGACCACGACGATGACGATGATGATGATGATGATTAACCGCTGGCAGTATCGTCAGGTTCTCGGACATCGTCGCTATAGTTCTCTTCTTCACCACCCCCATTCCCTCCACTCTTCACTTACACACTTTAACTTGTCAATTCATTTGAGAATGTTCCTGAGCGCTTGACTTCTAACATTACACTTCAGAATAATAAATTGCACACACCGCATAAAACGAACGTGCATTGTTTATTTTGTCCATACTATTTAGTGTAAAAAAAACCTTGGGACAACGATACCAATTTGCTTTCTTTATGTGCACGGTTTACCATAGAGCAGCATCAACAGGACACAAGACGGCATTTCAACGGTCGAACTACAAGACAAGCACCGCCGAGGACTACCATCAGCAGGACTAGAGGATCCGTTCTTCGACAGTTAAGTGCCTTTTGTACGTGTGCATGTGGTTTTTTTAGGAGGCGAGTACTGTCATAACATCGTGTATGTATGCATGTGGTTCTGAGGGGGCGAGTACTGTAATAACATCGTTATGTCTGGTATGCGTGCATGTGAACAGAAGTTTAACCTAGAATAAAAATTAAATTTATTTTAAAAATACTAGAATACAATCTAAACATAGAATAAATCTTAAACTAGAAAAGAATTTAAATCTACAATAAAATTTTAACCTAGAATAGAATTTAAACTAGAATAGAATTTAAATCTAGAATAGAAGTTTAACCTAGAATAGAATTTAAAACTAGAATAGACTCTAAACCTAGAATAGAAATTTAACCTAGAATAGAAATTAACTCTAGAATAGAATTTAAATCTAGAATAGATTTTAAATCTAGAAGAGAATCTAAACATAGAATAAATTTTAAACTAGAATAGATTTTAAATGTACAATAAAATTTTAACTTTACACTTTTTAGTAGCTACCGATGTCCACAGCACCGCACAGGAAGGACAGCCAGCCCAGGACCTGACCACCGCGGACGCTGAAGAGGGGACGGGGGGGAGGGAGGAAGGGGAAAGGGTGGGGTGCGTGAGAGTGAGTCATCAATGTTTTGATTTCGCGTAGAGTAGGTGCACCTACTTTGATATCTATACATTGATGTGGCAATGAATGAGGGAGTGAATACTTTGTTATGCTATATGCACCCACTAATGCTCTGTTCTAAGTTCCAGCACCACCAACGGGGCCGACTGAGGGCCAAGCCAAGGACACACTGACGGAGCTGAGAGCCAAGCCAAGGACGTCACCATCGGACCGACGGAGCTTAGGGCCTAGCCAAGGACGTCAACACCGGGGGACTATGGGGGAAGAGAACCAAGGAGAGGAGACGCCAGTCAGAGAGAGAGGAGTGAGTGTTTGAATTTTTTTTATAACATTTTCTTCTCTCTCTCTCTCTCTCTCTCTCTCTCTCTCTGTCCTTCGTTCTATTCTCTTAACCTTAGCCTCCCTTTATCTTCGCTGAGTAGCCTCCCTTTATCTTTGCTGAGAGGGAAAAAACCCATCAATATTCAAAGTACATGTAGTTCATCAGAGTGTGGTACTAATATATTATGTATTCGTCATTCACCAAAGTGATTTAGACATTGACACACAAATAACTATAAATAAAACTTTCTTTATACAATAGTTATTTTGAAAATACATAACGGATGAATAAATACAACTTTTTGTGAGTTGTAGTATCTTAATGTTTTTCTTTTAAATTTTTAGTAAAAAGTCAGTCATTGCAGTTAAAAGGAATGAGCAGTAAAAAATAACACTTCCATAAGCAAGAAATAAATTATCTAAATTTTGTTCTTAATGAATTTAACTAATAAATTTAAGAATAAAATTTGGTATGCTAACAACAGGTCTTGAAAATCCAACAATTAGCTAATTTGGGGTGAATAGTTATATTTTCGTAAAACCGAGTTATTCTATTCTGTTAATTGCTCCCTTAGTTGATATATTCAAAGCACATTTTTTGCCTCTCGTTCTGTACAGTCAAAAACCAGACTGTGATGTATTCTTCTTCTTCTTCTTCTCGCAATGACAATTTAAATTTTATGAGTTTGTGTTTTTTTCAATATATATATATATATACGGTGAATAGGTATATCTATAGGCTTAGCATAACTAATGTCAGTTTGACAACTATGCACAATTTCCTGGCTTATCTTGTGCACTGTCACAAGTGTTTAGTAAACAAACGCTTGCGGTTGTATGAATGAGCGCAATAATATGGTTATGTGTATTTGTGCTTGTGTATATGTACATAGTTATTTAGAGGATATTGCAGGATAAAGGACAATGAGGATTTGACAACTACATTTTTGCCAGTGTGATATTAAGAGCACTTTACTCAAAATGATATGTTTCTGATTGATTGATTTATTGTTGCTTTAGGTCCAGCGGACTCTTCCGAGCCAAATCAGGACCGTGATATGTTTCTAAATACTGCTCTGATAATATGAATGAGCTCAATAACATGATTTTGAGCATGTGTGTATATACATTGTTTTCAGTGCAATACCAAAAACACTTTGATTAAAATGTCGTAGGTCTGACTGCTGTTTTGTGGTCCTTTTTTTTTACTTTTTTTTTTTACTTTATTTATTTTTAGTTATTTATTTATTTTATTATTATTATACTAATTGTTATTATTACTTTATTTTTAATTTTATTTTAGTACATTTTTTTGTAATGTCTTTTCTGATTTTTTTTTCTAATATGTGAATCATAAGTGTGTGTGTGTGTAAAGTTCTGATAGTTTTGAAATCATGTTTGTAGCAATGTCTATCTGTTCCTTGCAAAATGTTAATGTTGGCATGAGTTCAAAGCCTATCATAATCCTAACCGAAATGCAATAAGAGCTTGAAAATCATCACTACCTTATTTCATTTTGCATCAACTATGGTAGTTAAAATAAGTTTGTATTATTGTTGGTTTTTTTTAAGCTTACTGGTGTGAAACAAACGGAATAATAAATAATTGTATTGTAACAGTACTAAATTTGATCATTGTTCATTGTCAGTGTGTGTAAAAACACAGTGCGCGCTCTCTCTCTCTCTCTCTCTCTCTCTCTCTCTCTCTCTCTCTCTCTCTCTCTCTCTCTCTCTCTCTCTCTCTCTCTCTCTCTCTCTCTCTCTCTCTTGCAGTCAACCCGAACCTATCATTGATATAGTCCCAGTATGTTGGCCCCTCTCAACGCAACTCGTTGGCGGCTACCCTCGATGACTGCCTCTCGTAACGTTGACTCGCTTGTTGTAGAAGTTGAACCCTTGGCTACGGCGTGAATCCCAACTTGGCCCCCAAAATGTTACACTCCGTTTGATGTTGGTGTTTTCTATCAGTATTTGATTAAGCCCCAATGCTGAATTCCTGATAAGGTGTACCTCAGATTCGTTTATACACGCAGCCTGCTCACTCAGCATACAAGTCACAAAGTCGACGTATGAAGTTTTCCACTTTTATTCAGCACACATCAACAACTGCATACAATCGCTCAATCGCCTTTACACTCTCAAATTTACTTTCCAACTCACTATCAACAACAACTCAACTCTTTTGAAACAGCGCGTCACTTAAATAGTCTCTTGATACTCCCGAATAACCTGGATCAATCTCGTATGACGCAATTTAACCAATCGCTTCTAACTTCGTCATTACCGTCTTACGTCATACATACATTATTTCCCGTCCCAGAATGTTCGCAAATATCTACGTCCATCAAGAAACTTCGATCGATAGTAAACAAGAAGATCTAGAGGATTCTCCAACAATATCGACTAACGAAAATTAACAACGTTATACAAAGCCTCTTCTAACAACAATGCAAATTCAAATCAAAGGTAAATAAACTCCATTACTGAATACTTTGCAAAACGAAACGATTAGATCTATCGTGCGCGTTTCCGAGATACTTTCGTACGCGTTTTAACGTAACATACACATTCATACAATACATTCATACAGCACATTTATACATCATATTCATACAGCACATTTATACCGCACATTCATACCGCACATTTATACAGCACTGCACATTTATACAGCACATTTATACCGCACATTTATACAGCACATTCAAGCAGCACATTCATACAGCACATTTATGCAGCACATTCATACAGCACATTTATACCGCACATTCATAAACCACATTTATGCAGCACATTCATGCAGCACATTTATACAGCACATTCGTACAGCACATTCATACAGCACATTTATTCAACACATTAATACAGCACATTCATACAGCACAATCATACAGCACATTTATACAGCAAATACATACAACACATTTATACAGCACATTTATACAGCACATTTATACAGCACATTTATACAGCACATTTATACAGCACATTTATACAACACATTTATACAACACATTCATACAGCACATTCATACAGCACATTTATACAGCACATTTATACAGCACATTTATACAACACATTCATACACCACATTCATACAGCACATTCATAAAGCACATTTATACAGCACATTCATACAGCACATTTATACAGCACATTTATACAGCACATTTATACAACACATTCATACACCACATTCATACAGCACATTCATAGAGCAAATTTATACTCTCATTCATACTGCACATTTATACAGCACATTTATACAGCACAGTTATACAGCGCATTTATACAGCACATTTATAAAGCACATTCATACAACACATTTATACAACACATTTATACAGCACATTTATACATCACATTCATACATCACATTTATACAGCACATTTATACAGCACATTTATACAACAGATTTATACAGCACATTCATACAACACATTTATACAACACATTTATACAGCACCTTTATACAACACATTTATAAAGAACATTTATACAGCACATTTATACAACATATTTATACAGCACATTCATACCACACATTTATACAACACATTTATACAGCACATTTATACAGCACATTCATACAGCACATTTATAAAGCACATTCATACAGCACATTTTTACAGCACATTTATACAGCACATTCATACAGCACATTTATACAGGCCATTCATACAGCACATTTATACAGCACATTTTTACAGCACATCTATACAGCACATTTTTACAGCACATTCATACAGCACATTCATTTAGCACATTCATTCAGCACATTCATGCAGCACATTCATGCAGCACATTCTTGCAGCACATTCATGCAGCACATTCATGCAGCACATTCATGCAGCACATTTATGCAGCACATTGATACAGCACATTCATACAACACATTCATACAGCACATTCATGCAACACATTCATACAGCACATTCATACAGCACATTCATACAGCACATTCATACAGCACATTTATACAGAATGATGAAGATGATGATGATTGATGATGATGATTGATGATGATAAATGATGATGATGATTGATGATGATGATTGATGATGATGATTGATGATGATGATTGATGATGATGATTGCTGATGATGATTGCTGATGATGATTGATGATAATGATTGATGATGATGATTGATGATGATTGATGATGATGATGATGATGATGATGATGATGATGATGATGATGATGATGATGATGATGATGATTGATGATGATGATGATTGATGATGATGATTGATGATGATAATGGTTGAAGATGATGATGATGATGATGATGATGATGATGATGATGTTGATGATGAAGATGATTGATGATGATTATGATTAATAATGATGATTGATGATGATGATGATTGATGATGATTGCTGCTGATGATGATGATCGTGATGATGATCGTGATGATGATGATGATGATGATGATGATGATGATGATATTGATGATGATTGATGATGATTGATGATGATGATGATGATGATGATGATGATGATGATGATGATTGATGATCATGATGATCATGATGATCATGATGATAATAATGATTAATGATGATGATTGATGATGATAATGACGATGATGATGATGATGATGATGATTGATGATGATGATGATGATTGATGATGATGATGATGAGTGATGATGATAATTGATGATGATTGATAATGATGATTGATGATGATGATTGATGATGATGACGATGATGATGATGATGATGATGAGGATGATGATGATTCATGATGATGATTGATGATGATGATTGATGATGATGATTGATGATGATTTATGATCATTGATGATGAGGATTGATGATGAGGATTGATGAAGATGATTGATGATGATTGATGATAATGATGATGATGATGATGATGATGATGATTGATAATGATGATTGATAATGATGATGATGATGATTGATGATGATGATTGATGATGATTGATGATGATGATGATTGATGATGATGATTGATGATGATAATGATGATGATGATTGATGATGAAGATTGAAGATGATGATTGATGATGATGATTGATGATGTTAATTGATGATGATGATGATGATTGATGATGATGATTGATGATGATGATTAATGATGATGATTGATGATGATGATTTATGATGATTGATGATGATGATTGATGATGATGATTGATGATGATGATTGATGATTGATAATGATTGATGTTGATGATTGATCATCATCATCATCATCATCAATCATCATCATCAATCATCATCATCAATCATGATCATCATCATCAATCTTCATCATCATCAATCATCATCATGATGATTGATGATGATGATGATGTTGATTGATGATGATGATGATGACGATGATGATGATGATTGATGATGATTGATGATGATGAGTGATGATGATGATTGATGATGATGATGATGATGATGATGATGATGATTGATGATGAGAATGATTGATGATGATGATGATGATTGATGATGATGATTGATGATGATGATTGATGATGATGATTGATGATGATGATAATGCTGATGATGATCGTGATGATCATGATGATGATTATACAGCACATTCATACAACACATTCATACAGCACATTCATACTGCACATTTATACAGCACATTTATACAGCACAGTTATACAGCACATTTATACAGCACATTTATACAACACATTTATAAAGCACATTCATACAACACATTTATACAACACATTTATACATCACATTCATACAGCACATTTATACAGCAGATTTATAGAGCACATTTTTACAACAGATTTATACAGCACATTCATACAACACATTTATACAACACATTTATACAAAGAAGATTGATGATGATGATGATGATGATGATTGATGATGATGATTGATGATGATGATGATGATGATTGATGATGATGATTGATGATGATGATGATTGATGATGATGATGATGATTGATGATGATGATTGATGATGATGATTGATGATGATAATGATGATGATGATCGTGATGATCATGATGATGATTATACAGCACATTCATACAGCACATTATACAGCAGATTTATAGAGCACATTTATACAACAGATTTATACAGAACATTCATACAACACATTTATACAACAACACATTTATACAAAGAAGATTGATGATGATGATGATGATTGATGATGATGATTGATGATGATGATGATGATGATGATTGATGATGATGATGACATTTATACAGCACATTTATACAGCACATTTATACAGCACATTTATACAGCACATTCATACAGCACATTTATACAGCACATTTATACAGGACATTTATACAGCACATTTATACCGCACATTTATACAGCGCATTCATGCAGCACATTTATACAGCACATTCATACAGCACATTCATACAGCACAATTCATACAGCACATTTATGCAGCACATTCATGCAGCACAATTATACAGCACATTGATACAGCACATTCATACAGCACATTCATACAGCACATTCATACAGCACATTTTTACAGCACATTTATACAGCACATTCATACAGCACATTCATACAG
>CM072522.1:4250420-4418490 GCA_036898135.1 Oncomelania hupensis | reverse complement strand
ACGCGCTCTACACAGTGGCTCACTGTTGCTATTTTTAGAGCATTAGCTCATATCCTTTTAGATGCCCGGACATGCAGAGTTGGTCACAGGAAGCTGGTCAATCTACCACATGTTTTGTTTACTCTTTTTACCAAGGAAAACTTTATTTTTTCACAATGAGTGATGACACTGAGTTTTGGAGAGAGTTGCTAGATAATGGTGCCAGTGATGACAATGCTTTTGAGGGGTTTACTGTCGAAGAGGTGTCAGACTAAGTAGGATAAAAAAATGACAGCAAATGCATCAGGCTATCAGTGACTTACAAAATAAAGTTGGACTAACTGCATAAATATTACAGTTGCAATGTTTTCTGTTCATTCGTTTTGTCTGTTGTAACTGCATGCATGTTTTGTCAATGTGTTTTTATGTCTTTTTATTTTTATTTATTTTATTTTAACAACTTTATTATTACCAAGGTGAAATTCGGGCACTTTCATTTTCGAAAGTACAGCAGCCCCAAGTGAAGCGTTTTACCCAAGGTACATGCTGGGTGTGTTCTTGCCACCGGCACTCACCCGTCTAGGACATGAGTGTAAGGATCTTTAAAGTCCGTTATGATGGAATGAATGCGAACACAGACTAGACCTCGTTTATACTCTCATTCGAAGGATTAGGAAACGGGAGTAAAGTGTCTGTCCCAAGGACACAACACAATGACCCAGCCTGGGCTCTCGTGACCTTCAGATCTGCAAATCAACACTCTAACCACTCGGCAACCGCGCCTGTCCGCATGCCTGCATGCTTATACAAGATTTCTTTCTTTTTTTTTTGTAATTTTCTTTAACTCTGATTTTCTTTTTATTGATATTATGCTTTAAAAAAAATACCATCAACATCTGCTGCAACAGCCACAACATCAAGGAGGAGAAAGAAGAGGAGGACGAGGAGGAGAAAGAAGAGGACGAGGAGGAGAAAGAAGAGGAGGACGAGGAGGAGAAAGAAGAGGTGGAAGAGGAGGAGAAAGAAGAGGAGGACAAGGAGGAGGAGAGAAGGAAGCCTGAGGAGAGGAAGACGAGGAGGAGCGGAGAAAAAGAGGGGAGACAGAGAAGGCGAGAGGAGAAGGAGAGTGAGATTGAAAAGCAGAGAAAAAAATAAGGCATAGGCAGAGACAAGACTAGACAATCAAACATAACTACAGTGTGACTATTTATAACTTTTGTTTCCTCTCTCTCTGGCGATGGTGGACTGGGAAGTGTGTATTATTTGTGAGTGGTGTATAGTTATTCTTTCAACGGATTTATTCTGCGAAAAGATGTGAGTAGAAGCAATTGTATTTATTCCATTTGATTCTTGTTGACTCTGTGTTTTGTGCTATTAAATTGATTTATGTTTATGGTTAAACAGAGGGTGTGACACATAGTCTATTGTTACGAGTTAGAGAAGTTGTGAGACGGGAGAACACGCAGATTCACGCATACACGCACGCCAATTCTGAATTACCCCTTTTCGTTACACTCAGCACAACACTGTTTCAAGCTGCTGGATAAAGATGCCTCAACCATAAATCCACTGAACACGATTTGCTTTGTTCTCAGGTGTCGGTGACGGTAAGGGATGGAGGTGGCCAGACAGATGTAGCCACAATGTCGGTGACTGTCAGACGTAACCGCGGCAACCCGGCTTTTACTGATGTGGGTAGCAGTGGCTTCAATGTCACCATCACCAGCAATGTCACTGTGGGAACTCAGGTGTATGATGCCAGTGCCACTGATAATGACTCCACAACCACACCAACAGAGGTAAGCCCAGCCACAATCTGGAATTTCCTTTCTTCTTGTTCATTCTCTTCTTCTTCTTCTTGTTTTCTTCTTCTTCCGCCTTTCCCTTTTTTCTTTCTTTGTCTCCTTTAGCTCATCCTCGTTTTTATAAATATGTGAAATGTTACTAATCTGTTTGGTTTTGTGCACAGTGCAAATAGAAAATGAACATATTGTGATTCAAATCATGCACTTATGCTAATGAATCCCTACTCATTTAAATAATTCCTGTTCCCAAAACACAAGATCACACAAACCCAAACAATTGTCGACCTATATCATTATTAAATGTCTTATCTAAGCCCATTGAAAGACACTTGCACAGACACATATTTGCATTTATTAAAAGTCATTTTCTCCTTCATAGGTATCAGTCAGGTTTTTGCACCCATCATTCCTGCCAAACTGCTCTGATCAGGCTGACAAATGGCTCAATGCAATTAATTATATTAATATTACATTAGCCATTTTTATGGATCTAAACATGGCTTTTGATCTAGTCAATCGTTCCATTCTGTTGCAAAATCTTTTTGTTTACCTAAAAAATCCCAATGTCATCAATTTTTTCCAATCGTACCTATCACAGAGAATCCAACGTGTGTATGTTAATGGAAAATATTCTTCTCCAGGTACTGTTTCCTGTGGTGTACCACAAGGCTCAGTTTTAGGTCCTTTACTATTCTGCATTTATATAAATGATCTACCACTCCATATTACTAGCAAAAATACAAGTTGTGACCTATTTTGCAGATGATGGCTCTTGCTAAAATCATTTTCTTCTCGTAATAAAATATTGAATCTGAATCTACTCCTTGGCAGGATTACATGATTATTTGATTATTTGTTAAACTGACAGATTGATAGCTACATATTAACTGAAGGATACATTTTTTTTAAAAGGACCTAACTTGACTGATGGCAGTTTCTTTTTTCTGTTGTTGCGGTTTTTAGCCTTCCTTTTCCACAATCACCTACAGACTGATTGGAGATGACATAGCCACACAGAATTTTGCCATGGCCCCAACAACTGGCATCATCACAGTGTCTAACTCTCAGCTGGGTCAGGCTGCTACCAGCTACTTGGTAAGTGTTACCGGTTTTGTAATTTGCAGTGTAAAGAGATTTGTGCATACAGTACAGTACTCTTTTTTTTTCTCCATTAATTATGATTACAATCAAACCTAGTAGCAGTGTTGGGCACCAATTCTCCATGAACTTCATTGTCAATGGCAATGTACATTGTAATTAAAGCAGTCTTTAGTGAGTAATACTGTATAGATTATATTTCAAATAATATACAACAGGTCATTCCTAGTTATACAGCATTTTAATCTGTGTATAAGGTCATTGTTGCCATCTTCTGTTATCTGTGTTATGATGGTAAGCTTTTATGATCAAGTCACTACGCTTTTTGACTCGCATGTATAGCAGTGTGAGTCTGTCTACTCACCAACAACAACAAAAATCTAGATTTTGGCAATTCTGTGCGAAATGAGTCGTCCACCATTCGCCGTAGGTCTGTGCAAAACTTGCAAAAGCTTCGTAGAAAAACCATGAATTTTTTGGTCTATATGGGAAAACATGCTGAAACCTCAATTTGATTTTTAATGGAAGCGCGCGGAATGAGGCTATTGCAGTTTGTGGACATTTTGTTTATTTATTTATCTCAGAAACGGTTAAACGTTCGGTAAAAAAATGTCGGCTATGACGATTTGGCTGGTTTTGAGCACACAGCAGGCCGATCAGCAGCGCTCAGCACCTGGCCAGATCAGCGTCCATAGGAGACAAACTTTATAGTAGAGGCGAAGAAGGACTTCCGGCTAAGCAATTTATATATATAGATAATGTAGCAAAAACAAAATATTCTTTCTTTCTTTTTTCTATTTTCTTTTCTTTCTATCTGTCTTTCTTTTGTTCTTTATCAGTTTATGTCTTTTTTTTTTTTTCGTTCTTTCTTTCTTTCTCCCTGAGTTTCTTTCCTTCTTTTTTCTTTCTTTCTTTCTTTCTTTCTTTCTTTCTTGCTTTCTTTCTGTATATTTTGTGTGAGTACAGATAATTGCTATATGATGAACAATAATGCCTTTTGTTCGAGAATTGAATTAATGTTTTCACGGAGCTTTTCCATTGCATATAAAAATGGTATCTCTCATTCGGCCTCTGCAATGAGATTTCCTTTCTTTCTAAACCGTTAAATGAAGTGTAGTGAAAGTATTTTCCTAACTGCTCTCCATGGTGCAATTTATTTTTTGTATTTACATACATAATTTGCAGACTACTTTATATGCTTTCTATTAGCAATTGTAGGAGATAGATTTTAAAAAAAAAATTTAAATACATGTTCCTACATATTTAAAAAAAAGGACAACTTTCTGCATGTGTGTGTGTCTGAGCCTCACATGCATCCAGCAATGTGAGTATATATTCTCACAACAACAAAAACAATATCCAGTTATTTTGCAAATCTGTAAAGTCCAAATATTATATTACTTTTTTTTTCTGTTTATCCAAAACTTGTATACGTGGCTTAGTTTCTCGAAAACCTATTTCATCCATCACAACCAAACTTTTTGTTAGGAAGGTGTGTATCTTTGACACCTCAAAAATGATCGGAGAATGAATTATCTCACTTTGAGGTCAAGGTCACCGGATCAGCAAATGTTAATCCAAAAAGTGAAAATGTTTTCACAGAATTTCACTTTTTTCCCTGTTATTTATTTTGAACTTATAATTGTTTGATGCATGATGGATGTTAGATACAATTATGCCACCTTTTCTTTTTCAGTTTTTCCAGGCACTGATTTTCACATAGAATATTTAAGTTTTCTATAATGTACATGTGAACCATGAGGGCTTTGTCTTTCTAGTTGTGTTTTTGTTTAAATCTGACAATAATGTATTATATTTTATTTTGCGAATTGTTCTGCCTCTTTTAAAATAGTTGTTTTTTATTCAGGACATCCTGACATTCGAGTACCTCACTCCTAACGCTGACACGGACCTGTTTTATTTGGGCCCGAGAAGTGGCTTGATCTCTCTCAATCAGAGCCTGCTTAACTTGGGAAGGAGCAGAATCATTGTAAGTGAACTTCAACAGGACATAAACAGAGACAATTGCAAACTTTAACACAACATAGACAAAAGCATTAACAAGACTTCAACACAACATAGACAAATACAGACTTTAACACAACATAGACACAAAATACAGGCTTTAACACAAGGTAGACAAATGCAGACTTTAAAACAACATGGACAAACAAGTGTGAATATTGAAGAAAAGGTTAGAATCTGAACATTGAATGAATACAATTAGTGAATGTTTAGGCTTTAATTAAATAGCTGAATCTTGAAGCCACAGATTGAGAACCTAGTCTTTAGGAAGATTGCTGGAGATATCCCATCAAACATTGACATCATCACTCTGCCTTAGGTAAGGTGATTTTCTTTCTGGGATACTTTCACTCATGTGCAATAGATGGACCAGAGTGAAATGTGATAACTGTTTAGACCTTTGAAGGTCACCATCAGGTGTTCATTAAAAACAAGAGTTAGAATTCCATTTATATATATATATATATTTTTTTTTTTCCTTAAAATTTATCTATTAGTGTATTTATTTATATATTTATTTATGTAACCCTGTGTAAATATTAGAAGTCCATGACAGTTCCCACTGACTGGCTGACTGCAAACATGTATCAATTAAAGAGCTCCTCGTTAGAACTAGAACAGCAGAAATAATTAGGTGTATATTATAATAGTGGGTTCTTCTCAAGGTCACTTTTATTCTTGGTTAGCGGAAAGAAATTAGTCACTTGCATTTTTGAAGTCAGCAGAGAAACTAATTCTTACTTTGTTGCTACATTTTCATTTTTTTAGGTGTGTGTAATATTTAGCTGTTTTTCAGAATATTTAGAATAGTAGAGTAGTAGTAAAGTAAATAATAGAAATTAAGATAACAAGAGATGAATAATTATAGAGTCACAGCAAACTAAAATGTATAAATTTGAATAAGTGAATTTGTTGTAAATATGTTTAATGAAAATGAAAGTGACTTGTATTTTGGAAGTCAGCAGAGACAGTAATTCTTACTTTGTTGCTTCATTTTCATTTTTTCAGGTCTTCTGTTTGTTCTCCTGTGTCACATCATCATCACTTAGAAAAGTCTGAACCCACACACACACACACACTTGATCTTTACACACACACCCTCCCCCCATCAAGTTTACATTTATGTATTTATTTATATACTTATTGTTATAAAAAATGGTAAGGAAAAGATCATTCATTGGTGATATGAGTGTTACACTGATACTATGCTGAAAGATGTGACTGCTTCCACTGTTGCAGTTCCAAATCCTTGTGAAGGACAATGCTGCAGTGAATGCCAAGTCTGCCACAGGGACCGTGACTGTGGACATCACCCGCGACAACCAACCTCCCAGATTCATTAATGATCCATATAGTGTCACCATTAACAACAACTTAGCTGTTGGGGAATCAGTCTACTCTACCTCAGCCACGGACCCTGACCTGATCGGCAACCTGACTTTTGAAACAATTGGTGAATACCTGGCAGCCCCTGCATACTTTGGCATTGAGAAGTTGACTGGCAAGGTCTTTGTGAAGAACCCTGTCACTTCAGACACCGCTCCCAGCTACCTGGTAAGTGAAACACTTATGATGTATGAAAGAGTGAAAAGCGTTCGTTCTCTGGGATAATTTTTCTCTCCATCTCCTGTGTATGTTTTGTTATGCTCAGGTAAAAACCAGGTTGCGGTTTTGCAAAAGACGTTTTGTGTTGTTCTGGAGGGATGGATGTTTTGCACCACTGTTTGTTTAGTTGTATGCCTAACAATCTGCTCGATCACATTTGCTGTTTAAACAGACTCTTAAGCAATTATGGTCACAGTCGACACATCTCATAAAGACATGAATCATTTAAACAATAAATTAGCAATCAGTATTAAACATAAATCTTGATGACAGTCATAACAGCTTTAAGTCCTGTTACTATGACGTAAACAAATTTAAAAAAAAATAATTCTATAGAAGACCTTTTACAGCTTTATGTTTGCAGGTCATGTTTACCTTTTATGTGCACATATCAGTCTGTCAGGCTCTCTGAATGTGTTTTATGAGAATATGCATTGATGGGAGATGTTTTTTCCTGTTGTAAGTTTACAAATTCTCTTATGACTTGTCTTGTGCTGTGTTGCTTGCTTTGTAGATAGCTGCGATTCTAAATTTACAACTCGGTCAAGTTTTACACTGTGCTGTTTGCTTTGTTGAAAGCTGGGACTCAAAGTTTATGACTCGGCCAGACCTAACAACTTTGACCTGGCCAATCTCACCATCGCCATCAACCGCAACCCCACCAATCCAGCCTTCCAAACCACATCCTATTCAAGGACCATCCCTGAGACTTACCAGCCAGGCCAGGAGATCTTCACCATCAATGCCTCTGACCCTGACGCTGGTGTAGGTCTTCTTCTTCTTCTTCTTCTTCTTCTTCTTCTTCTTCTTCTTCTTCTTCTTCTTCTTCTTCTTCCTTTTACTTATTCTCTTTACCTTCTCTTTACTTCTTCTTCTTCTTCCCCAAGTCTAATATATAGCCAAAAATGGCTCCTACGGCTGACCCCTTGTACTACATCACTAACTGGAATCCAGATCCAGAACCAGAATATGTTCTTTTTGTTCTGGTTGTTGATCTTCCTCTTGCTTTTGTTTATAACCCACACAACATTGCACTGCTGCAGTTTAGCTTGAATATATAATGTCTGGGCAAATCCAAAGAAACTTAAGACAGATTTTAAAACTTGTATTTTGTATTGCTGGACTGGCCCTTTCCATGTGAATCTAATCAACCAATGTGTGGAAATTAAGTAAGAGTTTTAAATCACTGATGTTTTGCTTGGGTTGATTATTTTACAGCAACGCGTGACCTACTTCATCATAAGCAGCAGTCCAAATAGCTGCTCTGACTCCTTCTACCTCAACTCACAGACAGGTTTTGTCACTCCTGGACATCCACTCTACCGCTCTAGCTCTAGCTTTGGTGACCAATGCCAGGTAAGCAGAAACAGCAGTTATTGTCATTTTCCAGTATTTAATTCGTGGTTCAGATTTGTGAGATTTCCACTAAAATTGCCTGTGGGTTTCAAGTCTCAAACTCAAACGTCAGCATGCCATTAAAACCACAGTGCTCCACTTTGAATGCTTTAAGTTTTCATGAGGCTCCTTACTTAATTCTAGGATGTGGCAGTGTATTTTGCAGTGTTAAGTGAAGAAGCTGCATGACATTATTTTCTTTTAGATGAATGTTGGCACTGGCTCGCTTTTGTTCAGGAGAATTGTAATGAATAAATGCAATATATATAGTTGTCATGTTTAACAACCACGTTTCTCCATCCACCCTCCAGCTGCTTCTCCAAATTATATCTTCTGTGTTTTTTTGTGTTTTTTTGGTAAGCTTTTCATGCTACTATTTACTCATCCTTTTTCTTACAGATTGTGTTTGAAGCTCGTGATAACGGCAACCCAGTAAAGTCAACTCTTTCCAGCGCTACTGGTACCATCATCATCACACGCAATGACTTTGAACCAAAGTTTGTTCCGGAATCGGATTACATCATCTACATCTCTGAAACCACAGTATCTGGCACCCCTGTCTTTGACCTCAATGCTACTGATCAGGACGTTGGAGTAAGTACAAACCTACATACAAAAACACAAACACTCCGATACACCTAAATGCACACGTCTAATACATTTGTGCAAATGCTGCAAGTTTACAGAAACGCAATATAAGGCACATGCATACAAGGCAATGGCAGAGGTCACAAGTGGAAGGTATTAAACAACTCCAAACACTGTACCCAACAAGGTAACAGATATAAACTTCATAGCTTGTTTTATAAGTGTCAACAAACTTGCAAACGTCTAAAGTGAATGGTTCAGAGCATGCAAAGAAAGTTCACATATGCTCTACAGATTACATCGAGCACATGAAACTACTGATAATGTCATATGCATGTGTCTTTCTCACCAGCAAATGTCCAGTCCTATCCTATCCTATCCCGTAGCTCTTTTTCGGTCTCCCTCTTCTTCTGCCTCCTTGCACCCTGCCTTGCAGGATGGTCTTTGCAAGGCCTGATGCTCTGGTGATGTGGCCAGACCATCGGAGTTTTAATTTCTTCACCACTGTGAGCATCATCGTGTTGTCCAATGGCTTGTGTGATGGTCTGTCGGACTTCGTCATTGGTGATGTGCTGAGTTTAGGAAATGCCCAGAAGTCTTCTGTAGCACGTCATTTCCATGCTTTGTATTCTTCGTTGTAGATCTATATTGCCTATTTTTGTGACAAATGACTGCAAATGCCCCTTTGGGTTCGGGCACTGAATACAATAGACCCAACGTTTTCCAGCGTGTCGTAAAGCGTGACTAACAGGGGTGATGTCAACACGGCATCACTGGGTAAAAGCCCTCTTACGAAATCACAGGACAGGACGGAGGAACCTCAAGTTACTATAGGTTCAACGACCATATGCTCAGGGACAAAGCGAGCCACACTGTACTTGTGGATTTTGGCTGGAGGGGATTGGGCCCTGCCAGGTCTTTCTTGCCCAAGACACAGTATGATGAAAAGAACCACTCATTCCATACCGGACCGCGCCTTCTGTTGGCGACCAGGATGGAGGTGATAAGTGTTGTTATTTATGGACAACTTAGCAAGATCCGCACGAGAGACAACATCAAAGACCATCCTGCAAGGCACGATGCAAGGAGGCAGAAGAAGAGGGAGACAGAAAAAGAGGTGGGAGGACAACATTCGAGAATGTACTGGCTTGACAGTGAGCAAAGCCATGAGAGTTGCTGAGGACAGACAAAGATAAAGTATGCTGGTTTAACGATCATCTGTGGTGCCCCAACGACTTTCGAGTTATAGGATAGGACTGCAAATGGTTCCGTCAATCAAACACCACATAGTAATAACATTGACAGTACTACTACTACTACTACTACTACTACTACTACTACTACTACTACTACTACTACTACTACTACTACTACTACTACTACTACTACTACTACTACTAATAATAATAATAATAATAATAATGACAGCAACAAACAAACATACAAACATGCTCAGAAGCATGCTTATTCACTTTGGCTGACATATGATCAACGTGGATACATGAATAAGTGAACATAACTGATAGAAGTGTTTGAAGAAGTTTTTTACAATGTGTTTATATAACATCATACACCAATATATACTGGCATGCTAAGGTAGAAAACTATTATAAATCATGAGGAGTGCCTACATCAATCACAGGAAGATGATGTGGTTAATTAGTACTTGCCGGGTACTCAAACCGCTTTAATTCTTAGCCAACAAATATTAAATCACGAAGTGATTCCCAGTGCCTAATATATTTTCTGTCAGTTGATTTTGACGTTTCTATTATGTAATATCTCTGGCATATTGCAGAGAAATACTTGAAAGTTTGTGAACTCGAGGAACAAATGTCATTATTTTATTTGCATCCTCATGGATGATCTTTTTGTTTTTCTGTTGGTCTATATTTACAATTTAAAACAGCAACAACAATGAAATAAACTTAAAAATAATAATACTGTTTTTGGTGGTAAAAGAGTGAAAGATAATTACTTTCAGTTTGATCACTCTCTGCATTTTAAGATAAGATAAGATAAGATAAGATATTACTTTATTAATCCAAAAGCATGGAAATTACATTGTCTGTCAATTAAACATGTCAATTCATTCTTCTTTTACACACACATAAATATTTATACATTATTAATGATCTTCAAACACATGGACATATTTTCATAATGCAGATATTTCAATTAAGCAGTAAAACGGATTAACGTAAGAACAGATAAATATGAGAATTTAAAACTTATTAGTGTGTAAACATATAAACTATTTATACAAAAACAGTAGTTAACTGCATGAGAGTTGTAGAGTTATGTTTAGTAAGACCTACCGACTTGTTTGTTATGTGCTTGAATGGCAAGTGGTATGAATGAGTTCCTGTACCTATTTGATGTTCCCGCTGGTGCCCTAAAACGTCCACTCCTGTCTATCCGTCGAGAGTCAAATTCCAAGAAAAGTGGATGGTTACTGTCAGCCAAAATTGCAGTCAGCTTTTTTGTCACTTGTCTGCTATGTATTGTCGCTATGTCATCCTGTTTTCTCCCAACCACCCCACTAGCCCTTTTTATCTGTTTGTCCAATCTTCGTTTGTCTGTTTGTGATACGTTTCCTCCCCAACATGAGATTCCAAAAGAAATGATGCTTCCTATTACAGCTGTATAAAACATTTGTAAAATTTCCTGTTTTACATTAAAGGATCTCAGTTTTCTTAAACAAAACATTCTACTTTGCAGTCGCTTGTAAATGTATTTTGTGTTATCATTCCAAGTGAATCTATCATCGATAACCACACCTAAATACTTATATGCATGCACTCTCTCTACTTCTTCTCCTTTGATAAAGATAGGATTAAAATCAAACTTGTTTCCCTTCCTAAAATCAATTATCATTTCTTTTGTTTTGCTTACATTAAGATCTAGAAAATTTGAATCACACCAGTTGACAAAGCTATCTATTTCATCTCTGTACATGTTGTCCATGTTGTTGGTAATAAGACCAGAGAGAGCCGTGTCGTCTGCAAATTTTATCAGGGGACAGGATTCGTGCTTTTGTCTATGGTCTGCGGTGTACAAAGAAAACAAAAAAGGTGCTAGAACAGTTCCTTGAGGAACACAACACAATATTAGAATTGTATACAATAGAATTGGAATTGTTTTGAACTCTGACAAACTGAGGTCTATTTGTAAGATAGTCAAAAATCCATAGAATAGTTCTAACATCAACATTCATGCCTGCTAGTTTTTGAACAAGTGAATGGCATTGCATAGTATTAAAAGCACTACTAAAATCAAAGAACATAAGCCTGATACAAGAATTTGCATTTTCTAAATGTGAGTACATTTTGTTGAGGATAAAAAGAACAGCGTCTTCAACATTTCTCTTACTTCTATAGGCAAACTGCAGTGGGTCAATAAAATCTGATACTAAAACATATAACTTATTAAGAACAAATTTTTCAAAAACTTTCATCGTGACAGAGGTTAAAGCAACAGGGCGAAGATCATTAAAAACTTTGACTGGATTCTTTTTAGGAACAGGTACTATGCATGACATCTTCCAAAGAGTAGGTACAACAGACTGAGTAAAAGACATGTTAAACAGAACAGTAAAAATACCAGCAAGTTGGTTAGCACATGTTTTTAGTAACTTAGGTGTAACTTTGTCAGGACCAGCAGCCTTTCGAGTGTTTAACTTAGTAAATGCTAAGCTTACATCCTCCTCACTAACTAATTGACTTTCAACCTCTCCTTCCTCCCCTTTCCTCCCCATTAATCCTTCCCTTAACTGCTCTCTCTGACTAGAAAAATCTTGACAGTCAAAACGACAGTAGAAGTTATTGAGGTCATTTACATATTCTTGAGTACATTCCCCAAGTTGTGCACTCCCCCCTTTCTTACCTTTGAACCCAGACATTAATCCCATTCCCTCCCACACTCTTTGTATATTATTTTCTGTAAAATGTTCCTCAATTTTTTCCTTGTATTTTTCTTTCCCTTTTCGAATGTCCTTGTTTATTTCTTTCTGTATCTGTTTCTTAGCTTCTTTATCTAAATTGTTCTTGTAAGCCTGTTTCTTTTTGTTCAGAGTTAATTTAGTTTCCTTGGTGATGTAGGGTTTGTTGTTGGCATATATCTTCACAGTCTTTTTAGGTATTATAGTTTCTTCACAGTATCGGATATAGTCTGTAACGCTTTCCACTGCTTCATTTATGTTTTTAGCACTGTCGATAAACACACTCCAGTCTGTTGTCTCAAAACACGTTTGTAGTTCTTCCACACTTTCCATGTTGTATGTGTAAACTGTCCGTTTCATTGGTCGCACCCGCTGCACGAGTGGGCGGTATGATGGTCGAAGGTAAACAAGGTCATGGTCGGAGCGCCCAAGAGGTGGCATAGGCACACATCTGTATGCATCTTTTATATTAGTGTAGAAAAGATCTAGGATGGCATTTTCACGTGTAGGACAGGTCACATATTGTTGATATTTAGGCAAAGTTTTCTTTAGAGAACACTGGTTGAAATCACCTGTAATAATCTTCACTGCATCAGGAGCCTTGGTCTCCAGATCTAAGATATGTGATGCTATTTCTTCACTAGCACCCCTTTCTAGATTTGCTTCATTTGAACACTAACTCTGTATTAAATATAGAATATAATTTGTACTTTCACTTTAGTATAACATTGGCATTGTGTCGTTTAAATCCACAGGAGGTGAACTTTGGTGATGTGGAATACACTCTCATAGGAGACGACCAGACCTCAGGCTTGTTTAGGTTGAATAATACCACGGGTATCATTTATACCACGTGTGCCAACTTCATTGCTTCTGGAAGTGATGTGTATATTGTAAGTAATTTTTCTTCTTTTAATTGAAGTATGCTGTGATTTTAAAGTGCATTCAGTTGTTGATGTTGCATGCAGACGACATGATTCCACTTTTTTTTGGTCAGTGATAAAGCAGTAAGAATAAAAGAGAGAGAGAGAGGGGGGGGGGGCAGGGAGAGAGAGGGGGGGCAGAGAGAGATAGAAAGAGAGAGAGGGGGGGCAGAGAGAGAGAGAGAGAGAGAGAGGGGACAGAGAGAGAGAGAGATGGAGAGAGAGAAGAGAGAGAGATGGAGACAGAGAGAGAAAGAAAGAAAGAAAAGGAATGTATGTTAGCATGTTTTCGTGTATACTGTAATCCTGATTAAGAGAATGAGAGAGAGAGAGAGAGAGAGAGAGAGAGAGAGAGAGAGAGAGTTTTAAAAGTTTTTTTTTTTATTCTGTTTTATTCTGTGATGCTGGGTTTAGAGCTTCCAGCTGAAAACATCCTTCACTGTGGTGGCATAAATGAAGTGAAAACATTGTTGAGGGGAAATGGCCCCACTTGCTGTAGTGTAGGTAGAATGGTCACAATTACTGTAGCATGTAAGTTATAGTTGAAGTAGTCAGTCATGTTGCAATGTGTATGTGATTGCAGGCTCGAGTGGTAGCTTCAGACAAAGGTGTACCTCCACTCACTGCTGTAGCTAGGGTGACAATCAACATCATGCGCAACGAAGTGACGCCTATGGTCTATGGCAACCTCATCCCTCTGACTGCGACAGTTTACGAAGATGCACCTATCACAGACATCATCTTCAATGTCTTTGCTAATGATACTGACAGAGCTGTGAGTCTGTTGTTTGTGTTTGTACATGTGGTAGTTTGTTAAGCAAGTGGTGAAGGTGGGTGCGTATTTTCTTTTTCTTCAGGAACCTTTCTTCTTGTGGTAACTCCTATACAGGGCAAAGCATCTACAATCTGTGTGTGTCATGTGTGTTGTGAGAGCGTGCGAATTTGACCTTATAAAAACATTTTAAACTGTGCTAGGCATGGAACGGAAAAGAATGAGCTATGTTATCTTCCGGAAAAGAACAACTTTGCCTTTTTGACTCGCATTCATAGGAAATTTTTTTTTTCAGATTTGTGCAAATCTGTGCGAGATGAATCTTAAATAGTGTAAAATGACATTGAAAAAAAAAATCAGTCCATCCGTCTGTCTGTTTGCCATCCACCGTCCGACGTCGGTGTGTAAAAAAACTTTTAAGTGGCTAAGTACAGTATTCAATACCTTTTTCAACTATCACAACCAAACTTGGTAAGATGATGTATATCCATAAGACCTCATAAATGATCAGTGAATAAATGACTTCACCTCAAGGCCAAGGTCAAAGGGTCAACAATATATTAGTACAATAATTAAAACATTTATCAAAATTTCAATTGTTTACTAGGCTACTAATATTGAACTTATGATTGTTTGATGCATGATAGGTATAAATGAGACACATACACATTTGGTCAGCCTCACTTTGTCAAGGTCACTGGAGCTGTCCAAAGTTGGTTAGTATAAGTACTTTAAAGTGACCTTGACCCTAAACTAGGAGAGATATAAAGTCCAAACAGGTATATTTAAATATGATAGATTGATCTTTCATATATGGTCTTTTTTTTTTTTTGCTTTGATCTAGAAGGTCAAGGTCATTTTAGGCCTTGCAAAAACATACAACAAATAAGTAATTGTACAGTGGAATGGCTGTTTATTTAACACATAATATACAACAACATTGGGTAATTTGATCAGGCATGCATGCGAGGTCACATGAGGGTCAAAATTATCCCAAGTTCAAAGTCACTGATGGTCAAGGTCATCCCAAGATCACCTTTTTGTGAGGCATATACAACTTTTGCTGTACTGTATTTGCTAGTTCATGAGTGTATTTGGAGACGAAAGTCAAAATCAAGAGCATAGAAAATATTTATAAAAAAAAAAAAATTGGTATTTGCATTTTAATGCCACCGTTTCATTTTGTTTTTCTGGGCACTAATTGAACTGCAAGACCTGGAGGTGGCAGAAATATTTAAGGCCAGATTGGAGGGAAATTTGCAACCCTGCTCATTTTGGGAGCTGGTGAAGTAGATGTTAACACCATAACCACCACCTTCAACTCAGCTGTGACAGATGCCGCCACTGAGATCCTTGGCAAGCACCAGCCAAAGAAGAAGCCATGTATCACACCTGAAATTTTGGACCTGTGTGATAAACAAAGAGAGATGAAAAAGAAAAAGAACACCTCACAGGGTGCTGATGCCTACCGAAAAATCAACAATTACATCCGAAAAGGCATGCGCGCAGCAAAGGAGAACTGGTTAGGATATCAATGCCAGGAAATAGAGAACGGTCTACACAAGAACAACAGCAAGAAGGCCTACCAGACTGTGAAGCGGCTGACAAGTTTTAAACAGCCCAAGGTCTCCATGATCCAAAGCAAGTCTGGCATAAGCCTTACAGAAGAACAAGAAGTCTTGGATAGATGGACAGAGTACTGCTCTGACCTTTACAACCACACGCCAAATGGAGATCCATCAGTTCTAGCAGGTCCCGAGAATAGAGAAAAAGAAATCCTCCCAATGAGATCAGAGAAGAAGAAGTCCTCCCAATTCTCCGAGAAGTTGAGGCAGCAGTGCAATCACTGAAGAAAGGAAAGTCAGCTTCAAGCAGGAGGAGAAGCAATGATTGACGCACTCACCATTATCTGTTACAAGATCTGGCAGAGTGGGGAGTGGCCAACACCATGGACCTAGTCGTTTGTCATCACTCTTCCAAAAAAAGGTAACCTTCAGGAGTGTGAAAATTACTGCACCATCAGCCTCATCAGCCATCCCAGCCAGGTCCTCCTGAAAATCATACTCAACAGTTTGAAACCCCAAGCTGAACAAATCATAGATGAAGAACAAGCAGGATTCAGGGCAGGGCGGAGTACCACTGAACAGATTTTCAAACCCGAAACATGGACCCTCACAGCAGACCTACAACGAAGAATACAAAGCATGGAGATGAGGTGCTATAGAAGACTTCTGGGCATTTGCTATACCCAGCACATCACCAACGACGAAGTCTAACAGACCATCACACAAGCCATTGGACAACACGATGACCTGCTCACAGTGGTGAAGAAACGGAAACTCCGATGGTATGGCCACGTCACCAGATCATCAGGCTTTGCAAAGACCATCCTGCAAGGCACAATGCAAGGAGGCAGAAGAAGAGGGAGACTGAAAAAGAGGTAGGAGGACAACATTCGAGAATGGACTGGCTTGACACTGAGCGAAGCCATGAGGGTTGCTGAGGACAGAGGAAGATGGAGGACGCTGGTTAAACGATCATCTGTGGTGCCCCAACAACCTCCGAGCTACAGGATAGGATAAGATAGGGCCCTAATTTTCATGTTAAATACAGGGTGTTCCAAAAGTCTTGGGCACATTTTGACATTGAATATTTCCGAAACTATTAAGGATATAAAAACGCATCTGGTAAATTCAGAAAGCTTGTAATCTCAATTTTTACATGGAATGTTCAAAGATGTTCAATGTGAGTACCATTGGTCACACGACACACATCAAGCCGATAGTCAAATTTTTGCCAAACGCGTCCCAGCATTTTCTTGTTGAGTGAACGTCATTAATTGGTCTGAAAAGAAATAAAAAAATCAACAGCTTTACAAAAACTTAATGTAATTAGCTTTAAAATGGCACAACCTTTATCTTACTACCATTCATAGTAATTGAGATATGGGGACTTCAAATGTGCCCAAGACTTTTGGAACACCCTGTATTGCGAGTTCTTTAAGAAGCATGTGAGTCATATGGGCTTTTTCCTTCTAGTTAAAAATTAATGAATTATTTTATTGTATTACCTTGCATGCTTTCAGGGTCCTCAGAGTGAGCTGACATTCATTTTGGAAGGAGGAACGGCCACATCGGCTCTGTCCTACTTCCAGCTGGGAAATAGTGTGTTGATCTCACAGGGAGTGTACAGTGTACCACTCACCTACCGCCGACAGCTTTGGACGGACACCACTGATACCATGCAGTATCAGGTCAGTTGTTCTTTTAATTTGATTAATCTTTCTTCAGTCCATTCTCGAATGTTGTCCTCCCACCTCTTTTTCGGTCTCCCTCTTCTTCTACCTCCTTCCACTGTGCCTTGCAGAATAGTCTTTGCAAGGCCTGATGATCTGGTGGCGTGGCCATACCATCGGAGTTTCCGTTTCTTCACCACTGTGAGCAGGTCATCGTGTTGTCCAATGGCTTGTGTGATGGTCTGTCGGACTTCGTCGTTGGTGATGTGTTGGGTATAGGAAATGCCCAGAACAGAAGTCTTCTGTAGCACCTCATCTCCATGCTTTGTATTCTTCGTTGGAGATCTGCTGTGAGGGTCCATGCTTCGCAAGCATATAGGAAGATGAAGATGACAAGGGAGCGCAGCAGTCTTACTTTGGAATGTAGACTGATGGTCCTGTCTTTCCATATGGGCTTCAACCTTGTCAGGGCAGAAGTTGTTTGTGCGATCCTGGAGAGGACTTCCTGTCGGGACACATTGTTTGATACAATGTCTCCTAAATATTTGAAGCTATGCACTGTGTTGAGGGATTGGCCTTGGACTTTGATGTCCGTGTTGATGCCATTGGTGTTGCTGGTCATCATTTTGGTCTTCTCTGCACTTATTTCCATTCCATAGGCTCTGGAGATGGTGTCAAGCCTCTGTACCAGCTGTTCAAGTTCTTGTTCCTCTCCCGCCAATCCATCAATGTCATCCGCAAAACGAAGATTGGAGATTGCTCTACCCCCTATGCTGACTGTGCCTTCATGATCTGCAAGAGCATCTGACATGATGCGCTCTAGGAAGACGTTGAAGAGTGTTGGAGAGAGTAGGCATCCTTGACGCACACCGATTGTTGTTCTGAACCAGTTCCCGATGGCGCTGTTGTGGAGGACTGCACTGATAGCCTTGTCATACAGGCTTTTGATGACTTCAATAATTTTAGGGCAGATGTTGTACACTTTCATTGTTGCTCATAGAGCTGCATGCCAGACTCAGTCAAACGCCTTCTTGAAGTCTATGAACACATGATATAGATGTTGTTCGTGCTGTAGGTATTTCTCACAGATTATTCGGAGGTTGAAAATCTGCTCAGTGGTATTTCGCCCTGCTCTGAATCCTGCTTGTTCTTCAGCTATGATTTGTTCAGCTTGGGGTTTTAACCTTTTGAGTATTATTTTCAGGAGGACCTTGCTGGGATGGCTGATGAGGGTGATGGTGCGGTAATTTTCACATTCCTGGAGGTTACCTTTTTTGGGAAGAGTGGTGACAAGCGACTGGGTCCATGGTATAGGCCAATCTCCACTCTGCCAGATCTTGTTACAGATAATTTTGAGAGCATCAATCATCGCTTCTCCTCCTGCTTGTAGCAGTTCCGCTGGTATGTTGTCCACTACCGCTGACTTCCCTTTCTTTAGCGATTGCACTGCTGCCTCAACTTCTTCCCGGAGAATTGGGAGGATTTCTTCTTCTTCTCTGTTCTCAGGACATGCTAGAACTGATGGGTCTCCATTTGGTGTATGGTTGTAAAGGTCAGAGCAGTACTCTGTCCATCTGTCCAAGACTTTTTGTTCTTCTGTAAGGCATATGCCAGACTTGCTTTGGATCGTGGAGACTGGGCGGTTTGACACTTGTCAGCCGCTTCACAGTCTGGTAGGCCTTCTTGCTGTTGTTCTTTTTCAGACTGTTCTCTATTTCCTGGCATGGATCTTCTATCCAGTTCTCCTTTGCTGTGCGCATGCCATTTCGGATGTCATTGTTGATTTTTGCGGTAGACGTTATCTCCCTGTGAGGTGTTCTTTTTCTTTGTTATCTCTCTTCGTTTATCACACAGATCCAAAAGTTCAGGTGTGATCCACGGCTTCTTCTTTGGTCGGTGCTTGCCAAGGATCTCAGTGGCGGCATCTGTCACAGCTGAGTTGAAGGTAGTGGTCATGGTGTTGACATCTACTTCACCAGCCCCCAAGATGAGCAGTGCTGCAAATTTCCCTCCAATTGTGGCCTGAAATAGTTCTGCCACCTCCGGGTCTTGCAGTTTGTCCAGGTCGAACTTCAGTCTAGTGCACTTTGCTGTATTTACTCTCTTCAAGTGGAGCCGGAAAGACATCATCACAAGATCGTGGTCACTTCCGATGTCTGCTCCTGGAAAAGTGCGTGTCCTGCCAATGTTGATGCTTGATCTGAAGCGTTTCTTGACCATGGTGTAGTCTATTTGGTTGTGATGCTCCCCGCCGGGACTGTGCCATGTCCATCGTCTGGAGTTTTTGTGGAGACCAAGCGTGTTTGCCAGTACCAGATTGTTGTATCTGGCAAACTCCAAGAGTCTCAGACTCCTGTCATGTGTCTCGTTGTTGCAATAGGGTCCACATGTGTCTCTCCAGTTGTGGTGCGCATCTTGGCCAACCTTGGCATTCCAGTCGATTTCATAAAAATCCTCCACTTTGCTGTCGTCATAGTCTGATGTTGGGGCATAGGCCTGGATGATGGTGATTTTGAAAGGGGTTGCTCTCAGGCGAATGGTAATGAGTCTACTGGAGACTGGGCGGCAACCCATGACAGTGGCTAGAATGTTCTTGTGGACCAAGAATCCAACGCCGTGTTCGTGCCTGTCATCTCTACCGCTGAAATAGAGCCTGTGGCCTTTGTCGGTCGTTGTTTCACCTAGGCCTTTCCAGCGCAGTTCGCTGATGCCTAGAACGTTCCATCGATAGTGGTCCAACTCGTGGGCCAGTTCTTCTAATTTTCCTTCCGCAGTTAGGGTCCTGACATTCCAGGTTCCTATGACGATGTTGTTTCTCGTGCAGATCTTGCTAAATTGTCCATCAGTAGCGTACTTAACACCTCCGTCCTGGTGGCCAACGGAAGGCGCGGTCCTTGTGCCGGGCGACGACCGATCCTGTATGGAATTAGTGGATTGTGTCATCATGTAGTGTGTCTTGGGCAAAAAAAAAACTGGCGCTGCCCAATCCTCTCCAGGCTGTTGGCCACAGCCGAAATCCACAAATACAGTGTGACTCGCCTTGGCCCTGAGCACGTGGTCGTTGAACCTGTAGTAACGTGAGGTTCCTCCGCCCTGGCCGGTGACTTCTGTGTAGAAGACTTTCGCCCAGTGATGCCGTGCTAACATCACCCCAGTTAGTCGCCTCTTACGACACGCCGGGAAACGTTGGGTCTATTCTATTTAATGCCCGAACCCACATTTTATTATTATTTGGCAGAAAGCGTCCAATATTCCCAAGCTGATCCAACAGATCTCAAACACAAATGAGTTTTATCCCGGAAGAGCTTTCAAGAAAACAGGTAGTCTATGTGACTGGTCTAGTGAAGAAGACAGTATAGTAGATTGATAGAACAGAGTATAAATGAGAAAGATCAAAGTAAAAAGACAGCGACAGTGGGAATTTAAAGCTCTGATTTTCCAGATTTTTGTGTGTTTTCTTATGTGCAGACCGAGCGTGTTTGCCAGTACCAGATTGCTGTATCTGGCAAACTCCAATAGCCTCAGACCCCTGTCATTTGTCTCGTTGTTGCAGTGGGGTCCACGTGTGCCTCCCCAGTTGTGGTGCGCATCTTGGCCAACCTTAGCATTCCAGTCGCCTTGCACTATGACTATGTCCTTCTTTGGCACTTGGTCAAGGACCGCCTGTAGATTTTCATAAAAATCCTCCACTTCGCTGTCGTCATAGTCTGATGTTGGGGCATAGGCCTGGATGATGGTAATGTTGAAAGGGGTTGCTCTCAGACGGATGGTAATGAGTCTACTGGAGACTGGGCGGCAACCCATGACAGTGGCTAGAATGTTCTTGTGGACCAAGAATCCAACGCCGTGTTCGTGCCTGTCATCTCTACCGCTGAAATAGAGCTTGTGGCCTTTGTCGGTTGTTGTTTCACCTAGGCCTTTCCAGCGCAGTTCGCTGAGACCTAGAACGTTCCATCGATAGTGGTCCAACTCGTGGGCCAGTTCTTCTAATTTTCCTTCCGCAGTTAGGGTCCTGACATTCCAGGTTCCTATGACGATGTTGTTTCTCGTGCGGATCTTGCTAATTTGTCCATAAGTAGCATACTTTTCACCTCCGTCCTGGTGGCCAACGAAAGGTGCGGCGGTCCTTGTTCCGGGCGACGACCGATCCGGTATGGAATTAGTGGATAGCCTCATCATGTGTTGTGTCTTGGGCAAAAAAAGACCTGGCGGTGCCCAATCCTCTCCAGGCTGTTTGCCACAGCCGAAATCCACGGATACAGTGTGGCTCGCCTTGGCCCTGAGCACGTGGTCGTGGAACCTGTAGTAACGTGAGGTTCCTCCGCCCTGGCCGGTGACGTCTGTGTAGAAGACTTTCGCCCAGTGATGCCGTGCTAACATCACCCCTGTTAGTCGCCTCTTACGACACGCCGGGAAACGTTGTGTCTATTCTATTTGCCCGAACCCACACAGTCCCGGCGGGGAGCATCACAACCAGATCGACTACATCATGGTCAAGAAACGCTTCAGATCAAGCATCAACATTGGCAGGGCACGCACTTTTCCAGGAGCAGACATCGGAAGTGACAACGATCTCGTGATGATGTCTTTCCGGCTCCATTTAAAGAGAGTAAATACAGCAATGTGCACTAGGCTGAAGTTCGACCTGGACAAACTGCTAGACCCGGAGGTGGCAGAACTATTTCAGGCCACAATTGGAGGAAAATTTGCAGCACTGCTCATTTTGGGGGCTGGTAAAGTAGATGTCAACACCATGACCACTACCTTCAACTCAGCTGTAACAGATGCCGCCACTGAGATCCTTGGCAAGCACCGACCAAAGAAGAAGCCGTGGATCACACCTGAACTTTTGGATCTGTGTGATAAACGAAGAGAGTTAAAAAAGAAAAAGAACACCTCATAGGGAGCTGATGTCTACCGAAAAATCAACAATGACATCCGAGAAGGCATGCGCACAGCAAATGAGAACTGGATAGAAGATCAATGCCAGGAAATAGAGAACAGTTTGAAAAAGAACAACAGCAAGAAGGCCTACCAGACTGTGAAGCGGCTGACAAGTGTTAAACAGCCCAAAGTCTCCACGATCCAAAGCAAGTCTGGCATATGCCTTACAGAAGAACAAGAAGTCTTGGACAGATGGACAGAGTACTGCTCTGACCTTTACAACCATACACCAAATGGAGACCCATCAGTTCTAGCATGTCGCGAGAGCAGAGAAGAAGAAATCCTCCCAATTCTCCGGGAAGAAGTTGAGGCAGCAGTGCAATCGCTGAAGAAATGGAAGTCAGTGGGAGTGGACAACATACCAGCGGAACTGCTACAAGCAGGAGGAGAAGTGATGATTGATGCTCTCACCATTATATGTAACAAGATCTGGCAGAGTGGGGAATGACCTACACCATGGACCCAGTCGCTTGTCACCACTCTTCCCAAAAAAGGAAACCTTCAGGAGTGTGAAAATTACCGCACCATCAGCCTCATCAGCCATCCCAGCAAGGTCCTCCTGAAAATAATACTCAAAAGGTTGAAACCCCAAGCTGAACAAATCATAGCTGAAGAACAAGCAGGATTCATGGCAGGGCGAAGTACCACTGAACAGATTTTTAACTCAGAATAATCTGTGAGAAATACCTACAGCACCAACAACATCTATATCATGTGTTCATAGACTTCAAAAGGCGTTTGACCGAGTCTGGCATGCAGCTCTATGGGCAACAATGAAAGTGTACAACATCTGCCCTAAAATTATTGAAGTCATCAAAAGCCTGTATGACAGGGCTACCAGTGCAGTCCTCCATAAGAGCGTTATCGGGAACTGGTTCAGAACAACAATCGGTGTGCGTCAAGGATGCCTACTCTCTCCAACACTCGTCAACATCTTCCTAGAACACATCATGTCAGATTCTCTTGCAGATCACGAAGGCACAGTCAGCATAGGGGGTAGAGAAATCTCCAATCTTCGTTTTGCGGATGACATTGATGGATTGGCGGGAGAGGAACAAGAACTTGAACAGCTTGTGCAGAGGCTTGACACCACCTCCAGAGCTTACGGAATGGAAATATGTGCAGAGAAGACCACAATCGTTTGGGGATCAGCTGATGCGCCTAGGAAGAAAGCGGCACCTTGGTCTACTTTGAGTTAGATTCTGTGTCGGCCAGCGCCTTGAGCAGCTCTTAATCTGGAAAGGCGCTGTCTGTCGTGGCTAGGCAGTAAAAATTGTACACACCAGAATGACCTATGTCTGCTAAAAGTGCTCTGGAGTACGTAATCACATATCATAATGCATGCTTTGAAACTATATACACACATATAAGACAATGAATTTGTATTGATTTCTTGTTTATAGGGTCCAGTTAACCTATTGCGATCATAGCTGCACCACACTCACACAAAAATGGTCTATCTCTTACAAGATCGGAAAAACATATACCCATACAAATTTATGATACTATGACCACTTTGCCACAAAGGTACCCCTTGGGGTCATGAGCAATCTTGCCACTGTAGATTGTTCAAACCTATAAAGGGAAAAGTGAAAGCCACAGTTGAAAACCTGTCTTTCCTTTATAGGCAAGACAGATTCACTGCGGCAACAGTACCCCCGTTGGAGTGCCGGGGGTTTTCAGTATAAATAGTATCCCTACTTTATGGAAATTTAGTGCTTTAAATTCCCACTGTCGCTGTCTTCCTCATTTACTCTTTCCCATTCCTGCTCTGTCCTTCACTCTGCTATACTATCTTCTTCTTCGCTAGATCAATGACCTACCTTTTTTCTTGAAAACTCTTCCTGGACAAGACTCCTTGTTTGTGTATGGGGTCTGTTGGATCAGCTTGGGAGTGTTGGACGCTTTCTGCCGAGTGGTCACTAGGGCTTCCTATGATTGTACTATTTAGCACTATAGGCATTTTATATGTATGTGTTTTGTTGATGATTTATAATGATGTTTGTATTCTATTTTGTTTTTGTAACCGGGGGTTCGCGTAGTTGAGGTCAACCCTCAGCCGTCCCCCGCGTGGGATGTCTTTATTGTAAAGTGACTGGCCGGTGGAGGGCATTCAATTTTCCCACTGGGGTTGTTTCAGCAGATCTTTTATGCGGATTGGGGGTTGTCCGGTCCTGATTTGGCTCGGAAGAGTCCGCTGGACCTAAAGCAACAATAAATCAATCAAAAAAAAAGCCACAAAGGTAAATAAAGCCAGGTAATGTTGAGAGTGTCAGCCCTTCTGCTTAGTTAGTTATTAATTGTTTATAGAGTCCAGCGGACAGCGCTCTTCTGCTTATTTTGTGAACCCCAAATTATAAACAAAATTTGTCAGCTCCAAATTACAAAACAAAGTGAAAAAATATGACAAATATGAATATTCAATATTTAATTCATCTGTATTTTATCAATCCCTTTCCACCGTTTTTTCTTAGCATTTTTATGATATTGTGGTTGGCATCCCTGTCTGTGGTGGCTAGGCAGTAAAAATTGTACACACCAGGATGATCTTTGGGTCTTATTGGCCGCGCACCTGCCTTATGAATCATACATAAAAAGGCAGGTGCGGCCAATAAGACCCAAAGATCATTCTGGTGTGTACAATTAAGGAAGGTGCTGCCAATAAGACCCAAAGATCATTCTGGTGTGTACAATTTTTACTGCCTAGCCACGACAGACAGCGCCTTTCCAGATTAAGAGCTGCTCAAGGCGCTGGCCGACACAGAATCTAACTCAAAGTAGACCAAGGTGCCGCTTTCTTCCTAGGCGCATCAGCTGATCCCCAAACGATTGAACCCACTCTTGTGCGACCGGGGATGGTAAGAAAAAGGACCTAGTGCTTGATGGGTGCATATGTGGAACTGGTACTCACCCGTCTAGGACATGAGCATCAGCAGCTTTGAAGTAGATGGACAGTATCTAGAACAATCGCAAGTAGCTATTCAATTATTACGCTGAAGTGTCCTTCTTTCTTTGCTACAAGTAGCCGTCTTTATGCGATGTATTGCACAACGATCAATACTCAATCAAGAAGCTCTTTGGCTCAATCTGTTTTCCCAAGACTGATAGCCTTGGTCAGGTACCTGTAAACAATCCACTTAAATTCCATTTAGTGGTATCTGCTAAGGTGTTTTTGAGGTGAGTGGAGAAGATGGGAAAGGGTGCCTGCGATTTTTGTCGGGGGGGGGGGGGGGGGGACGTTTGTGTGTGGGAGTGGAGAGACGTTTGTGTGTGTGATTGTGTAGGTGCGAGAGAAAGAGAGGGGGAGAGAGATGGAGAGACAGAGAGAGACACACAAATAGAAAGAGACAGAGAGAGAGAGACAATGAGGGAGAGAGACAGAAAGAGACATACACACAGACAGAGGGGGGGGGGGGGAGAGAGAAACACACAGAGTGTGTGTGTTTGCGTCTCTCTCTCTCTCTCCCTCTCTCTCTCTCTTTCTCTCTCTCTCTCTCTCTCTCTCTCTCTCTCTCTCTCTCTCTCTCTCTCTCTCTGTGTGAGTGTGTGGGTGTGTGAACAGAACAGAACAGAACAGAAAATGTATTTCCATTTCAACCTGTAGGTTATATTACACAATCTTATAAATAAACATTAATAATATCACAGTAGCTTGTTGGACGCCATCTAGCATATAATAATCAATTAAATAGCAGAGTTTCTTACTTGGAAGCAATCAAAAACAAAACTGCATAGTTTCTCAGTGTCTTCTGTATCAGCGTTACATAAAATATCGCTTGGTTTTTATAATTATGTATGTGTTGATTGTTTCTATTATTGGTTGTCTTTTATCGTTATACACCTGACATTCGTTTATAAAATGCAATTTAGTTTCAAGTAGGTTGCAGTGCTTGTGGTACATTATTATATTTGCCTCTTTCAATTTCTAGTTCATGTGCGCGTAATGTAGGTCTTGATAATGCCTGTCTGTGCTTGATATTATTATTTTTTTTTACCAATAGGTATATTTGTATTTTGTATGATTTAGTAAACATGTCATAACATTTGAGTTTGTTAGATTCCCTTTTCTTTTTTACCCACAATTTAATAAATAATTCTGGTAATTTTTGTGTAATAACATATTTGAAATTTTTTGTGCTAAAAGTATTTTGATTCTGCCATACGTGAAGTAATCGTAAGATTGCTAATATATTTTGAATAAATGACACCCATCAGATACTGAATTAGTCATAGATGTCGCGTATGCTCCATCACTTTCTTCCTTCAAGCGCCAATTAAAGACCCACCTTTTAAACATGCAAACTCAATAATTTTCACTCCCCCTCCCTTCCATCCCCATATGTAATCTTTTACCAAGTCACGTCATCTGTTCATGGATGGTGGCGGCCCCGGCTCGGTTCTTGGTATTCATATTATCTGTTGTTTTGCATGGCCGTTTTACTGTAATTACTTAACCATTTGATAAGTGTATACGTGTTCGGTGTGTGTGTGTGTGTGTGTGGGTGTGTGTGTGTGTGTGCGCGGTGTGGGTGTGTGTGTGTGTGTGTGTGTGCGTCAGCCTACCGTAGGTTCCCAAGTACTTGGTAAGTTTTTTCACCGGGGTTCTGAGTTGCCGTTTCGTTGTGAGTTACTTTTTCCTATGAACTCACAACGTCCTATCCTATCCTATCCCTATCCTGTCCCATAACCCGAAGGTCGTAGGGGCACCACTCACAACGTCAAACTCATAAATCACGTAATCAGATCGTAACTAACGTCGCCATGCAAATATTTCAACTAACTCAGAATAACGTCAGAGTGTCATTCATACACACACACACATATACACACACTTTGATAGCAGAATTTTCATCTCATAGCTCTCTCTTCAATTGCCTCATTAAGTTTTTGACCGTTTGTGACCTCAAATCTGATTGGTCTTCGTATGGAAAGACACGAGCGGCTAAACCAATCAACAGAGTTGTCCAACACAGATTGCCCGCCAAAGTTGTGACGCCACATCGTGATCTAGAAATCTGTGCAGCATGATGCTAAAGGTAAGAAGTCATTTTTCAGACATTTTTTTGCTTTGACTTTTAACGAATGGCTTCTAGTGATCTATAAAACTGTTTTCCGAGTTGGTTACAAAAAAAGGCTGGTTGCAATCTTATTTGAATGTAAAACTCAGCTCCATGTGAAGTGAGTCTGCACTGCTAGCAGACTGAATGGGGCTGCCAACATATCTGACATTTTGCTGTGCTGTGAGGCAGCCATGACAGTTATTTTAGTTGTGGCCATCCTTGTAGTTTACAAACTATGAATGGTGGGGGTAAATCAAAATTGCTTTCGGCTTACAGTGAAAAATGTGTAGAGTAACTAGATGAACAGCAATTGCTACGATTAATGAAACATAAAACGTCGGCAGTCATACATGCCGCTAGATGTAGAGGAGATTTTGACTGTCGGCAGTTAATAAAAGTAAAAGTGACATCCTGAAATTTTGTAAAAGCTAGCGCGATCCCAATTTAACCTCTGTAAATTATGCAAGATTCTTATAGTAGATTAATCTTTTATTTCTGAGCAAGGAGGTGAATGCGGGAGGTAATGTGAAGGTGACAAGCATTTTGAGTACCACTACCAGTCCAAATACGTAATTACTAAATTAGATCTGGCTGACAGTGACAGGCCTATCGTTTTGTTTTTATTTTTGGCACCCCGGAACTTTTCACATGTGTAGCTAATGATACATTTTCTGAAAGCGAGCCTAGATTGAAATTTCAAGACGAATATAGTACATGAATTTGATTTGTATTTTGTGAAAATTAAATATACATTGTTGTTAACGTCTTCTTAATAATAGCCTTGTGATAATGATGTATTTTATGAGCCACACTTTTCATTCGTTCTGTGAGCATCGGGAGTAAGAAGACAACAATGTATATTTTCACAAAATACAAATTATTATAGTATCATATATTATAGTATTATACTGCTTTCCACATTCAAATCGAAACAGCCAAGTTAATATTATTTACTGTCAAATTTCATTTCGATGAATGATTTTCATTAAATTCTAATTCTCTGAACAATTGCAAAACTAACCGGAAAATTTAATGTATAAAAACAGGGACACAAAAAAGCTGCGAAGCTTAACATAATCCCTTGAACTGAACTGAACTGAACTGAACTGAACTACACAAAAACAATACAGCAGACTAAAATTTACTGCTATAATGAACGATTGCTGGCCGTGGATCTTTCACACTGTCCCAATAAACCACTGGAAAATATATCAGATTCCGTCTGGACGATAATAAGTTTGTTCATAGATCTATACAAAGCCTGTGAATAACCGGTTTCGTTCTTTTGGAGCAAAATCCTAGACTATTTTCGTCGGATCAGCCCCCCTTCACCTGTTTTGCGCGGACATGCAGGGCAATAGATCGGCCCGATCGTCTGTTAAAAAAGCAAAAAAAAAAGAATTCAATGAAAACTAAATTTTAAAAAAAGGTTTTGATTGAGAATGATGATTATGGTAAAATGTAAACAAATGTTTGTTCTTATATAGCGCACATATCTCAATCAAGAGTAACTCGAGGCGCTTTTTAGTACATTGGTCACCGATATAGGAACCTTCACATAAAGTTAGCTTCTGCCGAGATAAGAATTTGGGACCCCTGGATCAAGAATCCGATGCTGTGCAAACTAACCTGCCAGCCCATTTGTAAAATAAAAGAACTGAGTCTGATCATAATCTATTATGCAGAGGTGCCAACCAGTACGGATTGACCGTATTTAATTCCGGCGAAGTGAATTAAATACGGAAATACGGTAGCTTTAATAAAAATACGGAGGAGAAGTTGCCGATCGTTTATCTTTGCCAGCGGTGCTTCTGTACCGGTTTCTGGTCTCGTAATAGTACTCCTGCACTCACTGAACGTCGCTGTGTTCAACAAGCTGATATTCATGGTGATTTTAGAGTAAAACAAGTGTGATGTTCAACAACCTGATTTTCATCGTAATTTTAGAGGACTGAAAATAGCCTGCTGTTTTAGAGGGAAGCCTGTTAGTCCGTTAGGTAGGAAGTGAAACACTTACCCCCCCTAGGGAATTTTGTAGACTATGTTTTTCTGTTAGCCTATCATACCTTCTTTGGATTTCTGCTTGTTTGGTTTTTGTACAGGGGTGGGTTTGGGTACCCGACGGCCCAGAAGGGCTCATTTTTCCTTCTTTGGGCCCTATATTGGCTATTGGGCGGTATGGTTCTTTGGAGAGCTATTGTGTTAATGTTTATCAACATATTTCTAATCAGTTTACAGGTTTTGGAAGATAATTGATTGTTGTTTGTGTTAGTATGTGCAGACCTGCTTACTGCAAAATTTTTTTGTCAGTACTCCAGGCACTTCAAAACCAGATTTTGGAAATCATGACCAGATTTTGACTTTCGGTATTTATATAAACTGTCGTTATTTTACGTGAACCAAAATAATGATAATAAATAAATAAAAATATAGAACTGTGTAAACTTATTGTCATTATTCATCTTAATTTGCTCTTAGCTAAATTTTCATATATTATTACACACGTAAAATAAATCAAGAAACGGTACACTGTTCAATAAATTTATTGTTTAAAAATTAGGGTGCTTAATTGAAAAACAATGCAAAAGTGTTAGGCCACCACATCAACATAATTTGTGATAATGATCTACTTGTATTTAAAAAAAAAACAACACATGCATGTATGCACTTTTCAGTTGCTGCAGTTCTTTTTTTGTGAAAGAGCTTTCAGGTCTGAACATACCTACCATCAGTGAGTCAACAGCATCTGCCCATACTGGACCTACTGTCAGTGGACGTTTTACATACGCAACTAAACACCCTCTCACAAGCAGCACTGTTGTGTGGGATGGTGCAGAGTCCCAGCAGGAACTGGCACAGTTGCAAAAGCTAAGGGTGTTTTTGCTGACCTGCACCCAAAATTCGTCCACCTGCACAGCTGGGCCCACCAATCCCTTGACATCAGTTGACTGATACTCGGAGAATTGCTCCTGATTTGTTCAGATGTTGTATTTGGTGGAAAGAGTGCAGGGAATCGCTTCACAAAAAAGCATAGATCTTGGGAAGATGCAGTCAACTGAACTGAAGGACATATGATTCTGCAGTGCTGGAGCAAAGGGTCAGTGAGGGGCAGTTTCAGGAGAAGATAGCTGCAAGTTTCCTCAAAGTATACACGCACTTAAGCATAGAACTTTACAATACGTTCAGATTTTAGGTTGTAGTCTTTGGGACTGTCAAGCATTTTCCTTGTCTGATCACCAACCAGCAGGTCTTCATCAGCTACCAAACAAGGCCAATTTTTTTAATAAGAAACCAGAAATGTCTGTTTTCGTTTCACACAAACACGCTTGGATGAACTCACCACCTCAACATCTGAATCATCATCTGTTGTTTCATGAATTCTTTTCTCCATGACAATTAAATTAATATTTGCAGAGTATACACTTGAAAAACACAATGCTATCCAATGAGTTATAGTTTTCTGGCGCAATTTGTTTAGCTTCCGCTTCCGGTTAAGTGTACTTTTTACCAAAATTTGTTAAAAAAAAAAATAAATAATTTTTTTTGGTCGATTTTTGTATTTTTTAAAAAGAGATAGTAACAGCGTACTCGAGGTCAAAATATCGGGACAATACGGCGAAATACGGACGGGTAAGCAGGTCTGGTATGTGTTTTGTGATAATATCATGTTCATTAAGAGCATGGCTGGGGTACAAATTAAAGATTTTTACGAAGTCGATTTTCCCTCAGTGAATCATACCTTTCTGCTTCCTAAAGCCCAAAAGCTTATGTTTGCAAGTTGTAAACAACTTTCTTTGTTATTGTGGTTGTAGTTCTTAACTCCTTTGTGGCGCACATACAAGTGTGGAAGTACTGAATGAACTATCCTGTTGTTTTTATGACGTCATTTGACTGCATTGGCTTCTTCATCAAGGCACCCACTGTGTCTGGTCTGGAACTGACGCAGCAGGAGACGTTCGAGTGCTTCGAGAACAATCCTGTGAACTCTAAGAGCCCGATTATAATGCTTCCCAGTGAGCACTTGCTCGATTGAACCGCTGGCACAAATGCCAGACTCGATCAGGATCTCTTCGAATCCACTGCCCCTCACACTCTTTCCAATAGCACCCATGTATGCACAGGTAAGGTGGAACACGCCAATCCTGATGATGATGTTGCCAAACTCAGCTGGGTTTTGTCAAGCTACAGCGTAGGCCTTTTTGGCTGCAGCGAGATCAAAGGTGATGATAGTAAATGTCTGTCCCACTTCTTTGGACACCTGCATGCTGAGTCGCAAGATGTGCTGGATAGTGTCATTGTCAGTAATAGGGGCAAACACAGGAGGCATGTACTCTACTGTTGACTGTTCATCATTGTCAGTATTTCCACCTGTTCGGGACACCCAGCCTGCCCAAGATGGGACTGTCTGCTCTTTTTCAACCGCTAGAGCCCTACAGCAAATCCAAAGCGAATCCGATGATCTGGCAGCATCGACCACAGTCGGAGAAGGTTCAGATGTTGTGACGACTAGGTTAGGCTCTGCATGGCTTTTGACGAAACAGGAACATGCTCCACATGTTGGCTTTTCACTGCCCTCTCTCCTGTTCTCTGGCCTGTCGAAGAACACTGAACAGGAGGTTCATCTTCCTGTGATGTAGCCTCATGGATTATTATTCCATGGGCAGTGTGCGTGCTCCCTTCCCCAGAAGGTGTTTCTTCGCGCAGGTCGAAGTTATCAAAGCATAGATGTGTTACGATATTTCTTTCTGGGTGGATGATTGCTGGCAGTATGGAACGTCTCTCTTCAATGTTCTTGCACATCGCAGTTTCGAGTTGCAGGATGGTATCATAGCATGCGCAGTTACCCCAGCGATTGACCAGGGTTATGATGTCTGCCTTCCCAGTCAGATGCCTCAGCGTCATACATAGAACCAGGTGTTTTGGCATCAGCCACTTTCCCTTTGAAGCAGCGACGGAAATGTCCTGCGCAATGGATTTGACCAGTCGTGCTTTCCGTGCTGATGCATCTTTCAGCTTCTTTCCAGTGAGAACATATCCAATGAACTCCTGCAGAATCTGAGGTGGAGTGATGGTGTCACTGAGCAGGAAATTTGCTGGTGGAGGCCATGGCATTGGAGCAGACTCACGCATGGCAGTCTGAACCAGGCGTCGCATTATCATTACAGCCTCCTCTAGGCGTCTTGTCTCCGAAGCTGCTGCTTCAAATGCAGATTTTACTGCCTTGCCAGTTTTGATTCCTGATGCATACACCAGCTCACTCCTGCCGTTTGGCTGCCAAAAGTTAAGCTTTTGTCCAAAGTGCTTTTCTAGCTTTGCTTTGAGTTTCTGGACTTTATCATTCTTGTTGTAGAATTCTGGATGGTTTTCTAGCATGAACTGTTGGTACTTCTCAGCCAGCATTGTTGTGCGTTCCACATTGCATTGTTCAATTATGTGCAGTGGCACATACTGTATAATGTACTGAAATGCAGAACATACTGTATAATGTACTGAAATGCAGAATCATGGGCTCTTCCACAGCGTCTTTGTCAGTGCACTCTTTTTGGTTTCGTTCCCAAGCACGGGTGTAAGCCCGTCTAGAAGAATTGTGGTAATGCGCTTCTCTCGCCCACAAGGTCGAAGTCCTGTATCTTGCAGAACAGTTTGCCTTGCCTCTGTTGTCCTGATTTCTTGACGGCATCTTCTGCAGACTTTGTCTGACATTTGACAAGGTTCTCTTGTCTTCGCTGATACTTTTTTCGTCCTTTTCCACAAAAAAGACATTCATCACAAGGAAGTAAGATGCTTGAACTTGTTTGTGGTTTGCGACGTTTCCTTGGCGAGTTTGGGTCATTATCATCATCCTCAGGCTGCTTTCGCTTTGCTATCCAAGAATTGTTAGTGAACTTTTGGTAACACGATCTGTGATAACCATCCAAGAAGGGAGAATACACACCAGGCACGTGAGCAAATGTCACTTAGTGATAGTCTGTACTTTTCATCACTTAGTGTCTGCCGTTGTTCAACTCCCAGTCGTATTGTCTGAAAACTAGTTTCTGACAAAGGTGTTACTTTCTCACGATTATCCTGGCAACAATGAACGACACATATAGGTCCTCCTAATGTCCTTTTCTTACTGACTTTGGCATTGATTTGTGCTGACTTCAAATTTAAGGGCTTTTCGTCGGATTGCCTCTTTGACATTGCAAACTTCTTGCCCACTCTTCAGATTTCTACTTCTTTACACGACACCTGCAAAAAATGAAATAATGGATTTTACATGTGATTGTATTTTCTTTAAAATGAAAAACCAAGAAAATTGCCACAAGTGAGCAGAAGTGCCAAAACATGACACTTACAGAGTATGTGAACAGCTGCTTTTAGGGGGTACCCTTGCATCTGTAAATGCTACAGCCACAATTTGGGGCTATCAAAACTAGACAGCCTGAAATCAGTTGCTTGATAACAAAGGCATTAGACTGTATTTGCCTTGTTTGGTCCACAAGGGGAAGTGTTCAGTTGTTTAAGATAGAGACCGCACAGAAGGGTAATTCTCGGAGGGTATTCTTAAACAAATCAGGGCACCAGGTCCACAGTAAGTCGAGTACCTTCACCAGGCACTTGGAATCAACTGCTAGATTTCATAAGTCGTGTAGCTATGTGTTTAAGATAGGCCAAATGAAAACAAAACGGAACTGTATAGGTCGCAGATTGTGAAAACGGGTTTTTACCCTTACGCCAAGAGGCGTACCCCAGCCATGCCCTTAATGAACATGATATTATCACAAAACACATACTAAAACAAACAACAATCAATTATCTTCCAAAAACTGTAAACTGATTAGAACTATGTTGATAAACCTTAACACAACAGCTCTCCAATGAACCATACCGCCCAATTGCAAATATAGGGCCCAAAGAAGGAAAAATGGGCCCTTCTGGGCTGTCTGGTACCCAAACCCACCCGTTTATCAAAACCAAACAACCGGCAATCAGTAACTTGATGACCAGGGTACCTGCGGATATATGTCTCATAAATTCCCTAGGGGGGGTAAGGGGGGTCATAGGCCACCTAACGGACTATGTCGTTACTTATTTAATAGTGTCATTGGCTGGGTTTTGCGAGAAGAAAAAAAATACTGACAAGTGTGATAACAAATACTGTACTGACAAACGGGTCCGGAAATACTGACAAGAAGATTAGGGGGTTGGCACCTCTGATTATGAAAGTATTGAAACCTTACTTTCTTACACCCCTCCCCCCACCCTCCCCAATTCCTATGTTGCTGGGATTTTTTAAAACTTTGAATAATGCAATTTACTTGCAGAACATGTCATCAGGCTGTGATAATGCCAATGGGTCAGGCTGTGATGAGCAGTACTAGTTGGTCAGGCTGTGATGGCAGTGCTAGTGGGTCAGAATATGTCCCAGATACCGAGGACGGTGACACAGACAGCGACACATTCTTGCGTAAGATTTTAAAAAATTTTTGGTACCTGTGTACTCCTTTTAATTTTTACTGTGTATGTGTAGATGGGGGAGCGGTGTTAATTTGCTTTCTCTGCCCAAGCAGGTAGTCTGATGCTGAAAGTGTCGTCTGCATGCAGTCCTACCTCCATACTATACTTATTCATGATTCAAGTCCAGTGTATGTGTGGGAAAGGGAAGGGTAACCAACATATATATATAATGAGTCAGCTTCCTGGAAGTTTTGTTTTCCTCCCAGGTATCCATGATACTTGTAGGGTGAGGTGTTTGGCAAAACATTTATATTCACAGTTCTGATCATATAGTGTGCTCTGTTGTGCACATTTGCTCAAGCTCATCAGTTGTGTTCCTTTTTATATTTCTGTGCAGTAATATACTTTTTCAGTTTGGCAGCATTTTTCTTTTTCTTATTTTTTTTTTGGGTGGGGTGGGGTGAAGGGGGGGGGGGGGTGTCTCGAATGCATGCAAACATTGTGAGTATGTAATGTGTGTGTACGTGCTTTGTTAAAGATTATTATTATTATTGTCATTATTTGTTTTCATTTAGCTCTAACCGATATCAACCACCTAGCAAAGAGAAAGTGGCGTGCAAGCTTGAAGAAGGCCTCAAGTTTTCCAGGTTGGTTTGAACCTTTCTAAAATAAAAAGAAGATAAACATAATGTAACAAGCCATGTTGAGTTTAAGAATATATAGTATACTAGCCGAATTACCCATGGGGGCCCCACCAAATTAAATCCATGCCAACTCCCCCTCTCCCCTGAACTGAAAGCCTCACACCCCCCTTCACCCCAAGCACCAAGTAAAAGAATACAATGCACTATAGGTCCCAATCCCCCCTGTCCTGGGTGGCGGCAGTTACGATTCGATTGAGACGCGCACAATTGTTTCGATCATTTTGTTTTATTTTGATTGGGTGTTACTGCGTCATACCCCCGCCGAGGTGCCGAGGGTTTCTGTATAAATAGTATCCCCACTTTCTGGAAATTTAGTGCTTTGAATTCCCACTGTCGCCGTCTTTCTCATTTGTTCTTTCTCATTCCTACTCTGTTCTATCAATCTACTATACTATCTTCTTCTTCGCTAGACCAATCACCTATCTTTTTTTCTTGAAAACTCTTCCGGGACAAAACTCCTCATTTGTGTGTGAGATCTGTTGTATCAGCTTGGAAATATTGGACGCTTGCTGCCAAATGGTCACTAGGGCTTCCTATGATGTTATTATTTAGCAATGTAGGCATTTTATATGTATGTGTTTTGTTAATATTTTATAATGATGTTTGTATTCTATTTGGTTTTTGTAAACGGGGGTTCGATAAATTAAAATATAGCCTCAGCGTCCCAGTGTTACCACTGGAGTTGTTTCAGCATATCTTTTATGCGGATCAGGGGTGAGTCCTCTTTCAGACAAGTTGTGGGCTTGATTTTGTGGTCCTGATTCGGCTCTTTGCAGTCCGCTGGACCCTGTAAGCAATGAATAACTAACTACTGCGTCATTCTGGAGCATTCTCAGACATTCTCCATTTTTGGGAGGCTATAAAAATAGTGCACTGTCTGCTTGAAGTAAGTCATCTTCAGAAAGAGATCTTGAATGCAGAGGTTGATATTGCTGAATAAAATTGGAAAACTTCATACGACGACTCCTGCCTTATTGCTAGTGAACAGGTTGCGTGGATAAACGAATTAGAGATACACGAGATTCAAGCATCGGGGCTGAATCTATCATTGATCAATAATCGTGTAACAGCGGCGCTCTGCATCGTAATCCCTCCCCCGTCCATTGCAAGGGATTTTAAAAATCCTGATGCTGATGTCCATGACGGGTGAGTGCCAGTTACACCAATACACTGTACATGCACCGAGGACAGTGCAGTACTCCATAACAGCGTCATCGGGAACTGGTTCAGAACAACATTCAGTGTGCGTCAAGGATGCCTACTCTCTCCAACACTCTTCAACATCTTCCTAGAGCACATCATGTCAGATGCTCTTGCAGATCACGAAGGCACAGTCAGCATAGGGTGTAGAGCAATCTCCAATCTTCGTTTTGCGGATGACATTGATGGATTGGCTAGAGAAGAAGAAGAACTTGAACAGCTGGTACAGAGGCTTGACACCACCTCCAGAGCTTATGGAATGGAAATAAGTGCTGAGAATACCAAAATGATGACCAACAACACCAATGGCATCAACACGGACATCAAAATCCAAGGCCAATCCCTCAACACAGTGCATAGCTTCAAATATTTAGGAGCCATTGTTCAGTCAATGGGTCCCGACAGGAAGTCCTCTCCAGAATCACACAAACAACTGCTGCCCTGACAAGGTTGAAGCCCATTTGGAAAGACAGGACCATCAGTCTACATTCCAAAGTAAGACTGCTGCGCTCCCTTGTCATCTCCATCTTCCTATATGCTTGCGAAGCATGCACCATCACAGCAGATCTACAACGAAGAATACAAAGCATGGAGATGAGGTGCTACAGAAGACTTCTGGGCATTTCCTATACCCAACACATCACCAACGACGAAGTCCGACAGACCATCACGCAAGCCATTGGACAACACGATGACCTGCTCACAGTGGTGAAGAAACGGAAACTCCGATGGTATGGCCACGTCACCAGATCATCAGGCCTTGCAAAGACCGTTCTGCAAGGCACAGTGCAAGGAGGTAGAAGAGGGAGACCGAAAAAGGGGTGGGAGGACAGCATTCGAGAATGGACTGGTTTGACACTGAGCGAAGCCATCAGGGCTGCTGAGGACAGAGAGGGATGGAGTATGCTGGTCAAACAATCATCTGTGGTGCCCCTACGACCTCCGGGTTACGGACCGAGAAAGCAGCCTGAAGTTGGGTATTGCACCAATACACCCATCATGCACATATATTCCCCCTGTCCTGGGTGAAGCTGCTTGCACGCATTCCATAGCACGGACTTCACACACTCTTGTTTAACTTTTTCACTCCCTCATCTCCCCCCTCCCTCTCTGCCTTCCCCCTCTGCCTGCCTTCCCCTCACTCACCACGTGTCCTGGGTGGCGCTGCTCTGCGGCTGCCACACTTTCTGTGAGAAGGCAGGCCGAACTTCGGCCACATGGGTATAACATGAATACATCCAGCATGCACCATAGGTGCTAATCCCCCCAGTCCTGGGTGGAGCTGCTCGCATGCAGTCTATCGCATTGACTTCATCACAGCGAATATTGGCCCATACGAAGATCTCCTTACAACTGTGAAAACAAAAACCAGGAAACTCCGCTGTTACGGCCATGTTACAAGATCCAATGGCCTGGTAAAGACTATCCTCCTGGGAACTGTCGAGGAGAAGAGACACAGAGGCAGACAGAAGCAAAGATGGAGCAACGACATTGAAGTATGGACAGGGAAGCCATTTGGAAAAACCCAAGCCCTGGCTCATGACCGTGAAAGATGAGCAGCAGACTGGTACACAGCTCATCACAGTGGCGCCCCAACGACTCCACCCAGAGTTAAGGGATCAAGGCAATGCAAGAAAAAATATGGTTTGATTATTAACATTGCAAAAACTAAAGTGATGATGTTTTCAAGAGACATTTTTCCAGATCTATGTTGATACACTGTAATTTAAAAAGCTTGTGAGTCGTATAAGCTTTGACCTACTACTTGTATTTAACATTGACTATGTTTGTGTTCAAAGGAATCAACTAGTTTTTAATGCGTAGTAATGATTTTTTTCCCACAGCCACTGACCATGCAGTTTTATCATCGTACACCACAACAGATCGCACAGCTATGTAACGCATCAAGAAGAGACCAGGAGATGGCTTCTACATCATCTCGAGAAAGCGAGCAGTCGTCAAAGTCGAGATGGAAAAGGTCAACAATTAACCAGAAGATGGTGTCAAGATCATCTCCTAAAAACTCTAAAAAGAAGATGGCAAAGACATCATATGTGAGTGAAACGTCGAGAAACAGGGATTTCTTGTCCGCAGAACATAAGCAACTGATTCAGAATCACTTCAGGAGCCATATTCTGGAAAGTGGGAGTGTGAGGAATTCATTTGATCGAATGACTCATTCAAGCAAGTCGTGGCAAAAGATCAAAGGTACTTTAGGAATGAGATTGAAAAAACAAGACGACAAATTAAAAAGCTGCAATCCTAAACATGAGTTCATTCAGTTAAGAACATAATCACTCAGTTTCTTCTACATGACACTTCTGGAGTTTTTGCTTTCTGTTTTAGCAAACATGTGTCTATTTGATCATCTCTTTCACTTTTTTTTGTGGCGCTAAACTGTTCGTGTTTGAAAAATGGTTTGTTTTAAAAGTGTGTAAACGAAAGCGCTGTTATTCCATCAACTTCGGCATTACATTTCAAATCGTTTTGTGTGCTGACTTGTTTTGATTGTAAATAGCAAGACAGAACTTTATAGTTTATTTTTTATATGGGTTAAAATAAGTTTGGGACTGTGATACAGATTTTTTTTTTTTACTTTCATTGGATTCCATAGATTTTTATTTTATATGTCCATGTTAAATTTTCATGGTGAATGTTTATTTTTTTGCAAATTGGATAATGTTGGGTGGATAATCATTAGCCCTCTGATTTGGTTAACTATTTTCCTAAGGTAATGACGAGGACGTCATTTTGTTAGCAGGGGTGAATGTGGTAGAGTCGGTTTTTACGTTTCTGTACTGGGACTCTTTACAGCCGCTCATCGTACTGATGAGGTGAGGAGTGTTGTTTTGTATATTATCGATGCTATTTTGTAGATATTGTGTTGATTTGTTTGTCATATAGGTATTCGTTTTAATTTAGTTTTCCTTATTGTTTATCAGATTTTAGGGTATTTATATTTGGATGTAAATAAGTTGTAGGTTAACGTTATGAAAGTTCAACTTGTTTGTTTCTAGAACACTTGTTATTATTCTGTTTAGCTTATTATGTTATTTATTGATCGTTAATCAGCAAAACTATTATTATAACACTATAGGATAATTAGTAACAATGTTGTCATTTAATAATTTCAATTCTAGTGTTTGGTGCCTGTAATAGCTGTGTCATATTGTTCTTTTTGTGACGACAATCATGATTAGTTCTGACGTAATTTGTGTGTGTCCGTTCTGACGACAAGGATCGACCATCTTTGTATTCATGAGAGAGGTTCTTCGCTCTGTTAGGAAAATAGAGAATTACATAGAGAACCAACATCAGCTTTTGTGTTTATTCGTCTTCCTTCCTCACCTCTTCCGCCACTGCACGCACCCAGACCCACGAGGGGTATTTTCACATACCCAACCCGTTAACATGAATATGACACCATGCACAAGTTCCTGCAAGAACAGGGGCGGATCAGAGTAAATGCCCGGAGGGACTGCCATTTTTTAAATTTTTTATCCGGTATACAGATTCGTGCTTGCACTCAGACACAGTAAAAAAAAAAAAAAGGTTGACATGACTGTGGTTTGTGTGTGTGTGTGTGTGAGAGAGAGAGAGAGAGAGAGAGAGAGAGAGAGAGAGAGATCCACCACACGTGCGTGTTTCGTGTGAAATTAGAAATTAGTTGTGAGAAAAAAAAAAAAAAGGTTGACACATTAGCCCACAGCTAGAACACTTACTTTCTCAGGTGTTCAGCATATTGCGAGGTTGAAGAGCCATGATGGTGCGGTATCTTCCCGCAAACCGTTCTACGACATCGTCAATGCCCACTGTGATGTGTCGGTGAGCCCTCGTTAGAGCGAGCCCGTTGAGCCTGGTCTCACCCATCGTTGATCTCAGATAGGATTTCAGCGTCCTGATGCCGCTGATAGTTCTTTCACATTCAGCTGTTGTGATCGGAAGAGTGCACAAAAGGGTCAGTAGCACGTGAATGTTCGGGAAAAAATCCACATTGCATGCTCTGAGAGTCTTGGCCACAGTATCAGGAACGGCCCCTGCATCAGCGCTCTCCCACTTGTGCATCCATCGGATGTACTCGGTGTCCACCTCATGAAAACTTGGCAGATCTGCTTGCCATAGACTGGCAAGTCGCTCGATACCCTCGGGTACCTTCCGAAAACCTGCCACTGGCCCGTTCCTGCCTTGCACGATGCACGAGGGTACAAGACCAAGCCCGTCAACAGCAATTTCAGAGCCGGTGGTGAAGCGAGAGTCCAGCTAGGCGATGAGGTGATCCAAAAACGGGATACCTATGGACCTGCGGAAGTAATCTTCAGTTGCCTCTGCTGGCGGGTTATTCCGACATGTCTGTCGTTCTGCACCCCTTGGTCTGCGCAGATCAGAGTCGGCTGTTGCTGCCATCCGACTTGCTTCCTGAAACCAGCTGCTTAAGGTTGCAATGACGTCATCCCTGAATCCCTTAACTGTTGTCTTCACTGCACTTATTTCTCCGTACGAAGCCACAACATCCTTTGCTTTTTGCTGAAGTTTCAAAGTCAGTGGACGGAGAACTTGCAGGCATTTTCTGGTGACGACAAAAGCAACCAGAAAGTCACCCGACTGGAAAGTGTGCAAAAACCCTCCAGCTTTGGTGAGCGTTTCACTGTCCCAATCTGTGTTCTCCTGCACCATCTGGCCAAGGCAGTCATAGACCACAGGGAAGAGTTCGGCGAAAGTTTCAAAGGCAGAGGGCCTCTCGACCCACCGTGTTTTACACAGGTCGACCAGTTTTCTCCTCTTGCTTTCTGCTTGGGCTGACTCCACCACATGTTCAAACTTTCTTGCTTTAGGTCCAGCAGACTCTTCCGAGCCAAATCAGGACCGGACAACCCCCGATCCGCATAAAAGATCTGCTGAAACAACCCTAGTGGGAAAACTGAATGCCCTCCACCGGCCAGTCACTTTACAATAAAGACATCCCACGCAGGGGACGGCTGAGGCTTTACCCCAACTAATCGAACCCCCGGTTACAAAAACAAAATAGAATACAAACATCATTATAAATTATCAACAAAACACATACATATAAAATGCCTATATTGCTAAATAATAACATCATAGGAAGCCCTAGTGACCACCTGGCAGAAAGCGTCCAATACTCCCAAGCTGATCCAACAGAGTTTTCAAGAAAAAAGGTAGATGACTGGTCTAGCGAAGAAGAAGATAGTATAGCAGATTGATAGAACAGAGCAGGAATGAGAAAGAGCAAATGAGAAAGACAGTGACAGTGGGAATTTAAAGCACTAAATTTCCAGAAAGTGGGGATACTATTTATACTGAAACCCCCGGCACCCCAACAGGGGTATTTAAAGCACTAAATTTCCAGAAAGTGGGGATACTATTTATACTGAAACCCCCGGCACTCTAACGGGGGTACTGTTGCCGCAGTGAATCGGTCATGCCTATAAAGGAAAGACAGGTTTTCAACTGGGGCTAAATGTAAAAGTGGTGTTTCACCCGTCCCCTATACGCTTAATGTGTCCGGGGACGTAAATTTACTATAAAAAAAAATTAAAAAAAACAAAAAAAAACTGGGGCTTTCCTTTTTCCCTTTATAGGTTAGAACAATCTACAGTGGCAAGATTGCTCATGACAACAAGGGGTATTTTGGAGAAAGAGAGAACAGGGACACTTCTTTCAGGACTCCAAACATGTTCTTCACTTTTAGAATTCTGCAGGCATGAACAACACAAAGGTTCAAGCAATGAGATGCGCAGTGGAAGTACAGAGCCTGCTTATTAAGTTCTTGAATGCGTGCCCGAGGGCCAATGAGGACCCTGAACAGGTGGATGGACTAATGGGGAAGGGGGGGGGGCCACGCTTTTCTTCTTTCCACCTTTTAAAATTTTTGTATTATTATTATTTGTGTGTGTGTGTGTGTGTGTGTGTGTGTTGTTTTTTTCCCCCTTTTTTTTTCTTCTCATTTTTACTTTTCTTTTCCTTCCCTTTTTTTTTTTGTCGCCCATGGGGAGGGGCACGTGCCCACTGTGCCCCCCCCCCCTCTTCCGCCCCTGAAGAACTACAAGGCGCAAGCACATTACAGACTTTACATAGGCAGGCCATCATACCAGCCCAATAATAGGAACTGAACTCTTCCGCGCAGCGAGAATGTCAAGGGAAGTAACTAGGGGGCAAAAGGCCTATTCACTGCCACAAAAACTGATGGACATTGCCTGGATGTCTTCAATAGGCACACATGTGTAAACAATAGTTGATGCCCTTGCCCTTCCCCCCACCTATCCCCTTTGCTGTGCACAGCGGTGCCAACCCACTAATCTTCTTGTCAGTATTTCCGGACCTGTTTGTCAGTATTTTTTAACACTTGTCAGTATTTTTTTTTCTCGCAAAACCCAGCCTATGACACTATAAAGTAACGACAGGCTTCCCTCTGAAACAGCTGGCTAATTTTAGTCCTCTAAAATCACGATGAAAATCAGCTTGTTGAACACCACACTTGTTTTACTCTAAAATCACTATGAAAATCAGCTTGTTGAACACAGCGACTTTCAATGAGTGCAGGAGTACTATTATGAGACCAGAAACCGGTACAGAAGAACCGCTGGCAAAGATAAACGATCGGCAACTTCTCCGTATTTTTATAAAAGCTACCGTATTTCCGTATTTAATTCACTTCGCTGGAATTAAATACGGTCAATCCGTACTGGTTGGCACCTCTGTGTGCACCAACCCTGCCATCTCCTGGTTAAAATCTGTGCAATCTGGTGCATTTTGGGCATTATTTTAAGGACTGAAAATAGTATTGTTTTGTGCTAAAAGTCCTCTTTTAGTCCCCCCCCCTTCCCACACACACACACACACACAAACACCCCTCTGCAAACTCTGATGATAAAATTTACAATAGCAGAACATCTTGCATAAAGGCTTATACAAAGACAGATAAGGTTACTGCAAATAAAACAATAGCCACTCACATCAGTTTTATTCAAAACTGACCTGATGCATGTACAAGTTTGGTCACACAAAAAAACAACAAAAAAAAACCCAACAACAACTAATTTGGAGGTACATGAAACTGTGTGGTGAGTGAGAATTAGTAATTTTTTTCTCTTCTTTCTTTTCCTTTTCTCCCTCCTTTTCTTTTTCTTTTTCCTTTTTTTTTTTGGACCGCCAGGGGTGTGTGCACGTGCACAGGTGGCACAAGAACAAGATCCGCCCCTGCAGCTTGAACATAAATACATGAGTCTACCCTATATAATACCTTCCACATTTACTATGTATAGTCCCAACTCAGTGGTAATTACGACTGACCTACAATACACGAAAGTATTTTCCAATGGTGAACCATTAGATTCACACTTCAATTTTATAAAGTTAATGCATCAGCTTCAGTACAGGTTGGTTGAAAAGTATCTTCCTACTGAAAATTGCTTACAACTTTTGGAAATAGTACTGCTTTTGGATAAAAATGTATTGTCATCTTTACAGTGATAGAATTTAATTGCTTATCTCTGATTTCATCTTACGATGACAATAGCAGTCCATAATGGCCCATCGCCTGACACTGCATTTGGCCTTATATGGCTTATGCATGTTTGTTGTTCTCTTCCCATGCCGACGCTAGCACTTATTTATCTGTGGGAAGTTGGGGTACGGTTTGTAGTCCACCCCAACATGAGTATTTTGTTGTCTGTTCCTTCCACCACACCTCCTTGTCCCCTAAACGCTTTATGTGTCCGGGGATGTTAATCTATCCCACAACAACAACCAACCTTCCCTTCCCCAGTCCTAGTTCCTACTCTCAAAGGCTGGGGTGCAGCTTACAGTCTGCTGCAGCTTTTAGATTTTTTTGTCCCATGATTTGTACTGGAAATTTGGCAGTTCAGGGAAAAAATCAGTGGACCTTATAGTCAGGTAAGTACGGTTCTTGTACAACTATGTAAATATGTTTTATCGTCATAACAATTGTGATACCAGAAAGTGTAATATTGTTGTTGCATCAAGTTTTATTCATCAGATCTAACATAAGTTGTACTGGTAAGTGTAATGTGTTTGGATGCTGGTGTTGTGTGTAACATGTATATTTTTTTTATGGTTGATTGATTAATTGATTGATTGTTGCTTTAGGTCCAGCGGACTCTTCCGAGCCAAATCAGGACCGGACAACCCCCAATCCGCATAAAAGATCTGCCGAAACAACCCTAGTGGGAAAATTGAATGCCCTCCACCGGCCAGTCACTTTACAATAAAGACATCCCACGCAGGGGATGGCTGAGGCTTTACCCCAACTACTCGAACCCCCGGTTACAAAAACAAAATAGAACACAAACATCATTATAAATCATCAACAAAACACAAACATATAAAGTGCCTATAGTGCTAAATAATAACATCATAGGAAGCCCTAGTGACCACCCGGCAGAAAGCGTCCAACACTCCCAAACTGATCCAACAGACCTCATACACAAACAAGGAGTCTTGTCCAGGAAGAGTTTTCAAGAAAAAAGGTAGGTCATTGATCTAGCGAAGAAGAAGATAGTATAGCAGAGTGATAGGACAGATCAGGAATGGGAAAGAGCAAATGAGGAAGACAGCGACAGTGGGAATTTAAAGCACTAAATTTCCAGAAAGTGGGGATACTATTTATACTGAAACCCCCGGCACTCCAACGGGGGTACTGTTGCCGCAGTGAATCAGTCATGCCTACAAAGGCAAGACAGGTTTTCAACTGGGGCTTTCACTTTTCCCTTTATAGGTTAGAACAATCTACAGTGGCAAGATTGCTCATGACCCCAAGGTTTGTTTGTTTGTTTGGTTTTTTTTGGTAACAAAACAAAACAAAATTAAAATTTAAGCTGCTATACCTTTTACACGTCCTCTCAGACCCTATGTAAAAAGTATAGAGGTGTATAGTTATAGCCCAGAAAGTACTGTATTATTTTTCTCAACGAAAAGTGAGTGCTGGCAGTTTCTATGAACCACTGGAAAGGTAAGTAAATATTTAATACATTTTATTTTGCTATCACAAATGGTAATTTTGTTATCACAAATGTAACGATGACAAAAATGAGAGACATTTTAAAAAGTTAACATTTCTCATGTGCCAGTTTTAAATATTTATGTGACCCACTGTTCCATGTTACTGTAAAACATACTCCTATCACTTCCACTACCACAGACATGGTCACAAAACCAATTTTACAGAAATTCTACAACACCTAATTTCTCAAGCGACCGTGCAAAATTTTTTATTTACTGTTCAGTACGATTCCAAACCTGTTATTGTGAACCACTACAGATGTTACACTTTCATATACAACAAATGTCATGCTCACAAAATAACTTAACAGTAAACTAGAATAGCAATGCCCTTATGACTCACATACTCCTGATTAAACTTGTAATATTTAACATGAAAATGAGTGCCCAGAAAAAAATTAATAAAAAGGTAGCATTAAAATGCAAAGTAATACACATTCTGATCTTTCTATGCTCTTGACATTGACCTCCAGCTCCAAATACACTCATGTATGATAACTACAGAAAAAGTTGTATTTAAGCCCACCACCCAAAAAAGAGACCTTGGGATGACATTTTTTGACCAACATGTGTTGACCATGTGACCTTGAAGTGAAGTCATTCATTAACTGATCATTTATGAGGTCTTATGGATATACACTATCTTACCAAGTTTGGTTGTGATAGCTAAAATAGGTTCTGAGATATTAAGCCACTTGCAAGTTTTGCACAGACTGACAAAAATGTTTGTTGTTGTAAATGTCATTTTTGGACTATTTGACTCGTCTCGCAGATTTATAAAAGGTTAAGGGGGTGGAAAGTGGCGTGGGGTGGGGGATGGGTGTGTGTACATGCATGCGAGTCAAACACCCAAAGATATTCTTTCAATAATAACCAGTTATTATCAAAAAAACACAAAAAAACTAAGATGAGTGAAAAGATTGGTGATTCTTAAATAATGACCAGTAATAAAACTACCAAACCAAACCAAAGAGGCAAAAGCTGACGGGGAAACATTTAAACACTTTTTACATACTTGCATAAGTGAGCTGTAATTTCAATTTATTATGTGAGTGCCTGGAAATTTATGAGTGATTTCTTTTAAAAGGTTAGATCTGATTACATAATTTGATCTTTTTTTGGCATCAAAGTTAAAATGCGTCAGTTTCAAAGTCTCAAACTTTGCACCTCTCCCCGGTCTATGCCCAATCCCATCCCCAGTCATTATAAAATAACAATGATGGTAATGACCATAACAGTGATACTGATAACAATGACTACAATAAGGTTGATGATGATGACGACAATAACAATATTAACATATTTCTTTGATCCACTCTACAATGTTAGGTTTCACGATTTACTGAGAAAAGCATACAGCTTTGACATATCACAAAAATGTCATGTTCACAAAACACAACTTGACCGAAATGAAATATGAAGCATATATTTCTCAAGCATTAAATCTTTCTTTTATCCAATTTTGAAATCATACTCTTATTACAAAAACTACTTTACAGAACATTCAAGCAATAATATGTATGAAGCGAAAGTGCTAAAGTTTTACCTGCAAAGAATAATGTTGGCATTCATTCATAATTCAAACTGAGTTAGGGTAGAAGCATTTCCAAATGACAAAATAATTCCTTGATTGTTCAGTGTTTGTTCCAATGTTCACATTAACTCAACTCATAAAAAAACACTGAACTGATCAACTCACACATAAAAAACACTTTAAACTGATCAAATGCTAACAATAGTAACACCTTACATACACACATATCCACACTCCCAACCCAACCCAACCCCTTGGTCTCCACCTCCCCCCCCCCCACACACACACAAACATCACAGTATAGAACTAATCTGTACTATCATAAATGACTGGCATCCAGCGGCTTGACAAAGTGATGTGGCAGTCTGTTGGTCTCTTGCTGACAGAAAAAGTTGTTATCTTTGAATTTCTGAAGTTCCGGCAATGCTAGTTTCTCTTTAGCCACTGCGATGTCATTGTTGATGGCTTCGATCAGAGCATCTGAAAAGCACAATTGTCACACATATTACAAGACGTGGTTTTGTATCCTGGCAAGCCAGGGTTAGGCATGATATTTATTGCAATGTACTTACACTTACAGCCGACGCTGTTGTCAAATGTCGTCTGCAAAGTAATATGTGACGTCACGTTTGGCGTTTGAATGGGATTCTTGCAAGATTGTTTGCGAATGAATTTGTGTGCGCATATAAGTATGGATGAAAAAGAAAGTGAACAGGTAACCTTCAGCTGTAAGATTGGTGACATGAGTGCAAAAGTGTTTTGAATGGAAATAAAACAAAATTTGCGGTATTACGGAACGGCACGTTCTTGACACGGGTTGAATCGGAAGCGCGCGGAATAAGGCTATTGCAGTTTGTGGACATTTTGTTTATTTATTTATCTCAGAAACGGTAAAACGTTCGGTAAGGAAATGTCGGCTATAATGGTTTCGCGGGTTTTGAGCGCACAGCAGGCCGATCCGCCGTCTAAGCAATTTATATATATAGAAGGTAGATAAAAGTGGTCCTGTAACCTTTTGGTTGTTGGAGAGAGAGTCACGTTAAGGATCTCTCTTTTCACACACACACACACACACACACACACACACACGCACACACATATATATATATATATATATACTTTACGAAGAGGTCATTTTTGTGCTTAATCTTATATTTTTTCATTGGCTCAACTTTTTAAAAGGAAATCCTTTTTAAAAGTTTAGCCAATGGAAAAATATCAGATTAAGCACAAAAATTATATCTTTCTAAAGTCTGGCTGATATAAATGGACAAATTCTTTTGTATGCCTATTAATAACATCAAGGTTGATTCTAAATATGGCACCGCAGAAAAAGTGTGTATAGTAGGTACAGTTTGTTTACATAATAAGAAGAGACAAAATTCAAGCTTAATGGTCAGTTTGAGCAATGATTGTCCCTTATATAATCTTTTAATGTGACAACAAAGCAATTTTACCAAATAAACTGATTGTCATCAACAATAAACAAACATCCTTCAAACCCTGGCCCTTTAAAAAGCATGCATAAACTAAAAGTTGGTGTAAAACACGGGTCACAAATTGGCTGGCTGCTAATAGTGTAAGAATCTGGAGTTAATGATAGCGTATTTGGCATAAGCATTAGATGCCATCCTCAAAGGATGTACGGAAATTATAAAAATATCTATCCATCTTTTCTGCTTGTTTTTTTTTTCAAAATATTTATTGCAGTATTAATAATAATAGTCAGTCAGGACAGATACCTCTGAATCATCATTGATGACAAACTGAATTTTACTGCTAACACTCAGGCCATTCACAAAAATATCAATCCAGAATCTACTGCCTCCAGAAACTCAAAAACCTTCAAGTCAACAGCTGCATCCTTCAGACCTTTTACACTGCTTTTATCGAGTCAATTCTTACTTTTTCTTGTATTTGCTGGTAAGGAAGATTGTGCATGAAAAACAGATGTTTGCTTGATCGAGTGGTGAGTGTTTTGTTGGAAGATTGTATGTGAAATAAGAGTCTGCATATGCTGTTGGAAGGCGTTTTGTGCAAAAGTTCTTTCCATCATCCATGATGAAAATTGAAAGACCTGTTGTCACATCACCCGAATGGGCTAGTGACTTCAGCTCAAAACAATGAGTGAGGGATACACACTCAAACTAAAAGAAACAAACACAAATGCCAGATGCACATTAATACTCTTTTATTCAACGCACACACACACACAGGAAAATGGGGAATCTAACCCAACCCCAACCCTTATACGGACCCGCAACCCCAACAATTAACAAACAATGACCTCCCTTGTCTAATCCCTAGCACTGTACACAGGATACACAATCAAGATACAATATTACTATACAAATCAAGGTGCAAAAATACACCTAATGGCTTATGTGTACAAAGCAAACCTTGAAGAAAATGTATTTAGTCAATAATAAATACTTTATACACGGATTATCTGTCCGATCTCCAACACAGGTTTAATTAATCGTCTGAAAGTGCTACTTCAAGAAAATTCACCAACTCAATCAACCTAATGCAAACTGTAGAAAGTCACTGTTTATATATAATAAGTAGAATTTATCAGTACAACTTATGTTAATCTGATGAATTGATTGATTGATTGATTGATTGATTTATTGTTGCTTTAGGTCCAGCGGACTCTTCCGAGCCAAATCAGGACCGGGATCTGATGAATAAATTTTGATACAACAACAACAACATATAATAAGTGTGTGTAATGTACCTATGATTGAGAGTGTATGTAAAGCCCTGTGCACTGCGACCCAAGTAGAAGTGGTCCCCCAAGCACGTCATGCCTCCTCCTGCAGTTGGAAGTAGAGGTGGAATGGAGTAAGCAGCACGAAGTATGTAGAACGAAGAACGAAGTATGTAGAACGAAGAAAGAAGTATGAAGTCGAAGAACAGAAGCGGAAGTAGTGGAACCCAGACAAGTAGAACAAACGTAGTAGTAGCAGCAAACTAGGAGTAGCAGAAATAGTAGTCGAAAATGTAGTAGATATCGAAGTAGAAATTGTAGTAAAATCGAAGTAGACAATGTAGTCGAAAACGCAGTAGGAATCGAAGGCCCAATCTGGTCAACAAATAAACTGTCTTAAAAAACTACCTCAACATGTAAACAATACATGGGAAATAACGCCATCTTGACCTATTTATTTATGCATCATAACATTTCATAATCTTTCTATAATTTATATTAACACCCCTATTTAAACAAACACAAATGCATATGATTCAATTTCTAATTAACAATTGTTGATTGTTATACAATCTTGTTTCATCCTCTCTCACATATTCATCACCCCCCTACCATGTCATAATACATAACACAACATCACCCTTGACCTTATTTCTATCACTCCTCTCACTTTCATCACCCCTCTGGCATACTATAATATACTGTCACCCCTCTCTCTCTCTCTCATATTATCACCCTCTAGCCTGCTATAATGCATCGTCACTCCTCTCTCCCTCACACTATCACCCCTCTCTCATGCTATAATCAGGGATGGGAATTGCCAAAAGTTGATGGGGCTTACTGCAACTGCAAGCCGGGGTCCAGGGGCCGCTTAGGCCCCGGTGGGGTCAAGGGGCAAAGCCCTTGTAGGGGGCCCAGGGGGGCGAAGCCCCCCTTAAGAAAATTCATTTTATCAAAATTAACTCAATTTTGTAGCCTCTTTTAAGAGCTAGAAAAGAAAAAGATGATGCAAGGTGTTTAATTATTTAATCAGTTTCTTGTTCCTTCTTACCTCTTTAAAGCTTTTCTCTGTAAGTCCTACTTATCTCCCACCATTTCTTTTTGATTGGTACTTTGTCACATTATGCACACCGTTCCAATTGTTCAAACAATGTGATTAAATGTATTTTTACTCTAATTTGATTTTACTGTAAAGACATACCACATGGAGATACAGACATAATATATGGACGAGTCTTGTATTAGCATTGCTTTAAACCTACTATTTCACAAAGACATTTGCAGCTGAAGCATTACATAGTTGTAACCAAATATTTCACTGTATAGTTTTCTTACTATTAATATTATAATATAAAATACAAATAGTCAAGTTCTTTAACAGTTTATAAACCAGTTTATCTTCTTTTGGAATTTTTTAATTTTAGATGTCGAAATGAAAAAAAAATTATAACTTTGAAAAGAAAGAACTAATATTTGATTGCTTCTTTATCTTTTTTACTAATAACACCTCATTTCCTTCATCTTCTTTTCTGGTGTCAGACTCAATTCTTTTCTCACTGACTGTTACTATCTCATTCCCCCCCCTCTACCGCTGTTTCTTGTGTTGTGACTGGATGTTTTTCTGTCACATCTTCTGGGCTTCTTGTCGCATCTTCTCTGCTTCTTGTGACTGGATGTTTTTCTGACACTGGATGTTTTTCTGTCACATCTTCTCTGCTTCTTTTTCTGCTGCTTAACAGCTGTTGGTTTTCTGTGGCTTTAGGGAGAGACGACTGCACTCCTAGTGCAAGATTGACTTCTTCTCTTGTTGCCTTTAAAGAAGACTTTCTTGCTTCATTCTTTTTCCAAGCTGAATTCATGGAAACAACAAGTTTTTTGTCAACCGGATCTTTGATTGGGTCTTTACTAGCGAACACAAACAGTCACAGTGAGTGAAACACAAACTCATAAACTGCGGCAAAGCGCATGGATCTCACAAACAAGAGACCGAGTTGCATAAACCCAAGTTAGCAATGGCAAAGGTTTTCCTTTGCGTGTATTTCGCATACAGTCTTGTCAAAACAGTCCCTATGGCTACGAAAGCATTCTAAATGCGAATCATAATCTTGCTAGGTCACACACAACACGCTTAGGAAGTTCATCTAGTTACTTCCCTTTTTTTTTTTAATGTCCGCTGACTAAACACACAAATCACCTAAAAAAAAAAAAAAAAAAAAAGGGGCGTACACAACAATTGCTGGGGCGCTTTGAAGGACTCGATGGGGCGTAAATACGACCGGGGCGCACTAATTCCCATCCCTGTATAATACATCGTCACTCATGACCTCATTTTGGCAACAACATTATTCCATTTAACAACTTCATCAAGAAAATCATATAAAAAATGCTATTTATCAAAATATATCCCTTTTCCCCCTCATCCATCATCATTCATTCACATACGCATGCTTGGAGTGTATAGCCACTAAGGAACTAGAATACTGGACATCAACTCACCTTCAGTTTCCCGGCCTGTGAAGTACAGATACACACAACACAACACAATACGATCTGTGGAGATTTGGTGGTTTGTTACTGTCTTATTATGATTTACTAGGATACCCCTAACACTTGCGAAATGCTAGGTCTTGGGAGGTCTTTAAACAAAGAGCACACACCCTTAGTACATCACTTAACACAGAGATCAAACAGCACTGTGGCAGCAAAAGTCCTCCTTAATTACTATAAATTTACTTTTCTATAATAATTGTCACAAATCATTGGTCATTCTTGTCTCTATTAAGGCACAAGACTTTGGGTGGTTCAAAACACAACCCTTAGAAACCAACCCTACACTTATCATGATAGTGGAAGTTACAGTCTCTCCAATATTCGTCTAATCACAAAGACTACTGCCTCAAATCTGCCAGTTCTACCGCTTTCTTGCCAGTCCACAGTTCAAGGTACCGAGCTCCGTTCAACTTATAATAGCTATCGAGCACGTGAAAAAACTAATTCCTGACTTACACTATGCATTCCAAAACGCTGATTCAAACTTCGCACATCGCACTCTCGGAGATAAACTATATACTATGTACAACCTGACACAGCATAAACTTAGCGTGCGTCAAAACTCGTGTCGTCACACCTGTGCTTGCTCATCACCTAGATCCTACCTTCAGACCAGCACTTCCAAATAGATAGATCGATGGATAATCAATGTTTATTGGGTCCAGCGAACTATAAAGAGCTGAATCAGGACCACAGAAGGTTTGTTCATAGCTAGATTAGACTTAAAACATTAAAAGATGATAAAAGATGCATGTAAAAACCAGCAATATTGTTTAAATTTAAACCATGTAAAAAAACAATTCCAAGGTAAAGCTGCTGTGCTCCCTTGTCATCTCCACCTTCCTTTATGCTTGCAAAACATGGACACAGCAGATCTACAACGATAAATACAAAGCATGGAGATGAGGTGCTATAGAAGACTTCTGGGCATTTCCTATACCTAGCATATCAAAAAGTCCGACAGACCATCACACAAGCCTTTGGACAACACTATAACATGTGTCACCAGAGCAGGCCTCGCAAAGACCATCCTGCAAGGAGGCAGAAGAAGGAGAAAAAAAGAGGGGGAGGACAACATTTGAGAATGGACCGGCTTGACATTGAGCGAAGCCATGAAGGTTGCTGAGGACAGAGAAAGATGGAGAACGCTGGTTAAACGATCATCTGTGATGCCCCAACGACTTTCGAGTTACGGGATAGGATAGGAAAGGAAAAAACAACAATAACATGACCTAGATGCTGTAATACAAGCCAACATCACATACAAATTTAAGCAGGTTTTGACCAGGTTTTGTACCACACTATATAAATCAATGCAAACTTAAAAAATTTCATTAAAAGGTAGTGAACCAAAACAGCCTTCTCTTTGATCAAACAATTCAACACATTCAGACATAAAATAGCGAACAGAAAACGATTTATCACATGCAAAACACCATGGTGGTTCTTCACGTTTTAAAAGATAACTGTGAGTCACATATGTATGCCAGATATGCAGGTGGGCCAAAAGAGTTTCCTCCTTTCTAGAAGCAAAGTTAGGCAAAGAATCAGACAAATGTGGTAAAATTTGGAACAATTTGTTATCAGTTTAACTAGACCACTCTCTCTGCCAAAGCTTTGCAATAAGAGCGAGTCACAAAATGCAGATCAGAATAAGGGACAAACTGAAAAATCTCAGAAGGATTAGATTTAATAAACAATGTTTATAGGGTCCAGTGAACTGCTGAGCAGAATCAGGACCTCACAAAACCATTCCAAATCAGACTAGACTCATTTCCAGCTTTGTTCACTTCTATATTGCCGTGGATTAGGTTCCCACAAAAAAATAACAATCTTTTTTCCTTCAGACACAAGTTGTGTGTGAAAGGTCATGAATGTCTGCCAAAAAAGGATCATGGATGTGATATTTTCCTCGTGGAAAGAGCCTGAAGTGCTGACAGTGAATCTGGCATGATTAAAAACGAGGATTATTCGCACTGAAAAACTTGCTCAAAATTCATATAGCTCTAAATTAGAGCTATATGAATTTTGAGCTCAGCTGTATAAACAGAACAAAAATCAAGTATACGTTGTTGCAAAGGCTGGTCGAGGTGTCTCCCAGAGACAGACGCAGCAGTAATGGATCAGGATGTATGCGGAGTTTTCCGGATTAGCTTGAAGTTTGAGAAAATAGTTCATGGTGAGCTGAAGCCTACGGATCTCCAAGGGATGTTCGTCAGCCTCATTTAGGGGAAGTGTGAAACGACCCCAGATCAGAAAGTCTTGATGATGGATTGGATCCAAGGCTTTCTTCAAATAGGCTTTCCTAGCAGAGCCATATACAATGCTACCATAATCCAATTTAGAGCATACCAGAAAATGATAGAGGAGAGGAGTGCATTGTCTGCTCCCCAGCCTGAGTAGCTGATAACTTTCAAAATATTAAGACCTTTCTGGCAGCCTTCTGTCAGGTATTTAATTAGATTAGATAAGATATTTAATGTTTATAGGGTCCAGCAGGCTGCTAAGAGCCAAATCATGACCACACAAAACTAATCAAAATCAGACTAAACTGCTAACATTTAAATATGATAAAATATGTAAATAAAACTAGTCTTACTAATGACATTTATCCAAAAATATAAACAAGACGACATGACCTATATGTGATAAAACAAACCAACATCATGTAAAAATTGAAACAGCTGTAGACTATTGCAAACTTTAAACGTCTCATTAAAAGGTATCGAACTCAAATATCTTTCTTTCATCAACGAGATCAGCACATTCAGACATAAAATGGCAGAGGGAAAAGGACATCTCATGCAAAGCACCATGGTGGTTCTTCGCCTTTCAAAATGAAACTATGGAAGACATAACTATATCCTATATGTAGGCCAGTCAAAAAAGTTTTGTGGGTGGACGCAAAGACTGGCAAAGAAGCAGACAGATCTGGCAAAATTTAAAACAGATTGCTATTGATTTGATTAGACCATTCGGTCTGCCATAATCGTTTACAGTAAGAGCCAGTTACATAGCATAAGTCAGGAACAAACGAAAAATCTTTGAAGGGAAATCTAGAAGCAGAGCTTTTTTCACAGCTTTGTCCACTGCAATATTGCCACGGATGCCCATGTGACAAAGTACCCACAAAAAAACTATCTTTTTACCCTCAGAAACAAGTTGTGTGTGGAGATCATGGATCTCTGCCAGAAAAGGGTGGGAATCGGATATGATTAAAAACGAGGGTCGTTTGGATAAACCTGTTTTAGGGCTAGATGAAATGCCTCTAAATAAACAGAACAAAAATCTGTCTCCCGAAGGATGTGAGATTGAAGTTGATAATGGGGTTGTTGAGGTTTCAAGGTGGGAGCACAGCAATTGGTCATCATTTACAGTCAATGTCTATACCTGTAGTACCAAAGTGAGGATGTATTCTGATACCAAAAGGAGGAACATCTGTCGTTTTGGTGAAGTATTTAAGTGTAAATAATGGGTTTAGAACAGCCATAAGCGGGATTTTCAGGGTTAGCTGTAATCTTGAGAAAATAGTTCATGGCGAGCTGAAGCCTACAGATCTCAAAGGGAGGAGCTCCATCCTCTGAAGAGACTTTCCTTCGGGGAAGTGCAAAACGCTCCCCAGGCAGATCCGAAGACCTTGATGATGGATTGGATACAAGGTTTTTAAATAGGCTTTCCTAGCAGAGCCAAATACAATGCTACTATAATCCAATTTAGAGCATATCAGAGAATGACACAGGAGGAGAAAAGTTGTCTTGTTTGCTCCCCAGTCTAGGTGACTGATTACTTTCAAAATATTAAGACCTTTCTGGCAGCTTTCCATTAGATATTTAATATGCGGCAGAAAAGTAAATTTGCTGTCAAAAATAATACCCAAAAATTACTTGTTTAGAAACTTTGATGGGTTGGCCATAAACATGGAGAGAAGGGTTCAGAACCTGGTTCTATTTGCAATGAAAATGAATGCATTCGGTTTCCAAAAGCGAAAATTGGAAGCAGTTTTCTTCTACCCACTCCAGAATTTTATATATGCAAAGATGAAGTTGAAATGACCAACAACACCAATGGCATCAACACTGACATCAAAGTCCAATGCCAATCCCTCAACACAATGCATAGCTTCAAATATTTAGGAGCCATTGTATCAGACAATGGGTCCCGACAGGAAGTCCTCTCCAGGATCGCACAAACTGCTGCCCTGACAAGGTTGAAGCCCATTTGGAAAGACAGGACCATCAGTCTACATTCCAAAGTAAGACTGCTGCGCTCCCTTGTCATCTCCATCTTCCCACATGCTTGCGAAACATGGACCCTCACAGCAGATCTACAACGAAGAATAAAAAACATGGAGATGAGGTGCTACAGAAGACTTCTGGGCATTTCCTATACCCAGCACATCATCAACGACGAAGTCCGACAGACCATCACACAAGCCATTGACAACACGATGACCTGCTCAAAGTGGTGAAAAAATGGAAACTCTGATGGTATGGCCACGTCACCAGATCATCAGGTCTTGGAAAGACCATCCTGCAAGGCACAGTGCAAGGAGGTAGAAGAAGAGGGAGACCGACAAAGAGGTGGGAGGACAACATTCGAGAATGGACTGGTTTGACACTGAGCGAAACCATCAGGGTTGCCGAGGACAGGGAAAGATGGAGTACACTGGTTTAACGATCATCTGTGGTTTCCCTACGACCTTCGAGTTACGGGATAGGATAGGAGGAAGTTGACGCTCCATCCCTACTAAGGTTTACCCTTAGCCAAAATAGAGAAATGATTAACAAACAGGGATTTATCAATTTAACGTTTTTAACTATGTTGTTGATCTTGATATACAAAACAGGAGAAAGAGTTCTACCCTGAGGGACACCCACCTCCTGCTCAAAAGAATTTGATAAAGTGGAGCCAAGTCGGATCTGAAACTTTCTATCAGAAGACATTTTTAATAAAAATGCGTAAATTTCCATGGAAGTCTAAGTTCTAGATCTTTTCAGAATCCCGAACAAGTAATGTCATATGCCTTTTGTAGATCAAACACAAAAACAACGTGTTTACTGTTAACCAACGTGTCTCAGACGAATGACTCAAAACAGGCAAGATTATCTGAAGTGCTCATATTTTTGCAGAAACCATATTGAGAACTGACAGATTTTTTAACTGCTACATCAAACGCTCATAGATACTTTTTTCCCATAGTTTTGCATAAGTAGCTTGTAAGGGCAATAGGCTTGTAGTTGTTTGGATCAGAGTGATCCTTACCAGGTTTAGGGATTGGAACAACAACTGCTTCCCGCTAAGATGGGGGAAAGGAATTAGCAGATCAGATATGATTAAACAGCGAGGAGAATTTGGAGGGAATCTTTAGGCAGGTATGAAATTACCTGATAATGAATATCATCAGGGCTGGAAGCAGAATTATTGGATTTCAGGGAATCTGTCAATTCTTCCATAAAGTAAGGTTATATGTTTCAGAGTTATCTGATTAAAAAAAGCAGGGTTCTCGTTTCTTTTAACTGATGTTTTGGAATTTTCGGGAGATGAGCAGATGACGATTTGTAGTGGATGGTAGAGGCCAAGAAATCAGCCACCTGCTTTTTGTCAAATATAGTCTGTCCATGTTTTTTCAGGCCTTGAATAACAGCTTTGGAGTTTTTCCCTTTAATTCTTTGTATCATTTTCCAGACTGTTTTGGAAGAAGTTTTGGTATGAAGTTCGGAACAGATGGTTTTCCAGGATTGATGCTTGTTTTTGTTTAAAGAGATACTTGGTTTTGGCTCGCAATTTCTGGTGATTAAATTTATTTTCAGCAGTAGGATTTTGAAAGAAGCGTTATAGGGCTTGTTTTCTTTGGTGATGAAGAGTCTTGCATTGTTCATCAAACCAAGGAGTCTTAGGAGAACGGCATTTAATATGTTTTGGGAATATGTTCGGAAGCACATTCTATTAATCTGACTGTTATTTTCGTGAACGTGGAGGTCTGGTCGTGATTTGGCTCGGAAGAGTCCTCTGGATCTAAAGCAATAATCATGAAATGTAATATAACGTGAAGGTGATGACCCCAGGTGAAGTGTCTCCTCCAGGTCAACTGACTCTACCTCCAGGGAGGCAAAATGGTTCTGAGATTTCTTTTTTTAGAGGACGCCCCAGGTTTGTTTGCAGTCCTTGAAATGGACTCCGAGGTGATCAACCGTGGTGTGGTCCCTGTCGAAGGCATTCGACTTTGATGGGGAAAGGAGGAGGGATGTCGAGAATCAGATGCCCTCTATCGTCCCGAAGGCACAACAGGCTGGAGAGGTGGGGTTGAGGAAAGGGAGGCGGCATTCTACTCGGTCACTAGAGTGTTCACCTTAGGAGGTGGTTTCATTGTCTTAATGGCAGCTTGACTTCTGTGTACTAGGCAATACTATCTTTCTCTTTGTTTTCACAATCACTGTCAAGATTCAAGGTTATATGTTTTGTATATATTTATATATATATATTTTTTTATTTGTATATATCCTGGCAGGCTCGCCAAATTGTCAAAGATGGAGTTCTAAATATTCACGCGCACGCACTCATATAATCCCCAACGAAACTAAATGATAAAATGTTAGTTTGTATATTCATTCCCTCCACACACACACAAACACTGACAACGACTCCTCAGAAAACACAACAAGTATCACTTCAAAGGTCATAGTTCCGTATAATCAAAACGAAATGTTATCTGTATCTGACTACAACACACTGGTCAGGCGTCCATCGTCGAAACGAAACTGTTAGTCGGACAGAAGACCAATGGAAACGATGTCTTCACATTCCTGTAGATCAGGCCAACCAAAAGCAGCATACGTGGGTCAGAAAATCAGTTAATAATGTTATGCGCAAACACATTCCTTCTTTCAAGAGTAGCCAGTAACCTTTAGCACAAGTAAAAGGATGTTTAGTAGAACAGCTCAACCCGTCGGCACATAGTGCTTCCGCTCCCGGATGGCATCTGGCGCCGAACAACAACTTACATATATATTGCGTGCCGGGGTCACAGATCAAACCGTCCTCGCACAGTCCATCTGTCCTCTCGTAAAGCTGCCGTGCTTTGTAATAACACTTTTTGTTTCTAGGATTGCATGTGAGTTCGGGACGGCAGGTCCTGAATCCGGGTGCTGAACGACTGTTTGGTGTCCAATGTACATAGATTGGTGGAGTTTGGGAAACCAGCGTCGCACACCCTGCCGATGTAAAAACACTTTTGTCCCTTCTGGCATGGTGAAGTAGAAATCCACCAACATTGTTTATCCTATTTTGCGAACTACAATAAAACAATTGACTGTAGGACAAACAGACACACGACTCAGTCACTGCCAACAACGAACTAAAACAACATATCAAAACTTTTCGTCATGCATGACGAAACTTAAAACCCTGACGTCAGAATTATACAAACTACAAGTACAGGCATTAGAAATAACAATTATAACTTCTTACTTTGTGACTGCTGTTCAAAGCGATACTAGTAACTGTCCATCTAAAAATCCGGTTTGTTACAATCACATACGTTGTTCTAGAGGTTTTGTAAAGTTTTTCAGAGAATTCAGAATCGATCTGAGAGCAGATTTGTCAGAAACAGAGATCATTGATGAAATAGATTTGAGCATGTTTGGCGAAGTGTTTGTTGAGGCCACTTCAGCAAAACTCGGCATGTTCGGACCACATGGGTTGAGAACCTCATACCGTTTTCTTGCATCTGAAAATGAGCATCTTTCTCATGTTCTTCTGACTCTCTGCCTCCCTGATCAAAGTAGGGCAAGGTTTCGACGATGCAGGATGATCTCCCTTGCTATTTGAGCACTTTGGAGCATCATTACACTGATCGCCATGGGAGTCTCTCCCACACTTGAAACAGGTTGGTGTGTTTTAACATGCCATGCTACAGTGACCATACTTTTGACATTTAAAACATCGCACAGGTGAAGGCACAAACACAGAAACAGGGATGCTTTAGTAGCAAACCATCACTCTTTTAGCCATGTCAGGTGTGCAAAATGTTAAAAACAGAGTATTTGTGGGAACTGCTTCCGTCTTTGTCTTTTGTAATTACTCTGTGAGCCTCGGCAACACTCTGCTTTGACAAGCCATCTTTAATTTCTGCCTCTGTCAGTCAATCAAACTGAGATGACCGTACAACTCCTTTTGATGAGTTGAGCATGCGGTGACAACTCACATGAACATCGAACACCCGGCTACTTAGTTCTAGCTTGGAGCTATCTTTAGCTCGTAGTTGTTCTGATGCCCTTTCCATGGGATAATCCACTAGGAAACTTCCATCTCAGTCTTTTGATATCTTTGGTTTGTCTGGCCACTCCCTCAAACCACTTTTCCACGATAAAAGGGGAAATCTTTTGGTTTTCGTTGGTCATCCTAACAATCAAGAAGCATGGCCATGTTTTAAAAAGCCCAGATTCCTTGGCTGTGCATCTGGTTTTTGTGTGGCTGTCAGAATTGTGTCCATTATTCATGTCCAGTCCGCCATAAGTTCTTTTTTGTTTTTTGGTTTTTGTTTGTGTAGACATTAAGCATAGGCTCAACGATGGCAGAAATTAACGGTCACCCTAGGAGAGCTGCCGTGCTAGGGAAGGGACAATGGTCAATGATGTCCATAGGCCAGACCCTCCGCATTCGCTATTGTGAAATGTTTCGACAGGCCACAACCATCCAGCCTCTGGATGCGGAACCAACGTAGGCTTGCCTGTATGGGAGAGAATTTTGGTGAGAAAGAAGAGATAGAAAGCAGTAAAACAGGGAAAAGCTGCCAAGTTTATGGAAATTTTCAGGGTGATTATAGAATACAGATGAAAGGACCAAAGGTAGAAGCAAAAAAAATGGAAAATAAGGGTTGGGCAAGCTTAGTCACCAAGCCAGATAGAAGCTTGGTCCACCCCCAGCACATGAAGCTGAACCCGTGGGGGCAGGCCTGCAGTTGTTTGGATTAGAGAGAGCCTTACCCGGTTTAGGGATTAGGACAACTGGCAAGATGAGAGAAAGAAACCTGAAGACCAGATATGGTTGAAGACAGCGAGGAGAACTTGGAGGGTATGTTCAGGCAGGTGCGAAATTAACTGATAATGAATATCATCAGGGCCAGAAGCAGAATTATTGGATTTAAGGATGGAAGAGTTCCCACAAGAAACATTGGATTGCAAATCAAGAGTGTGCAGATAGTTGTAATTTATCAGAGAAGAGCTTCCAGCAGACAAATGACGCTTGGTCAGTTTTTAACAAGCAGGAGCAACTGTTTGTAGTTGGCTTTAAGGCCTCTAATGTTCCAATGTATTAGAATAGACATGATAGAAAGACAAAAAAATAATACCGGCCTACACTTAATGTCTATTTACTTTTTTAAAAAACGGACCTTCAACCATCCATTATTTGTCTTCTCCAGCAGAGGAACACATCATCTCAGTCATTTTTACTCTCTTGTTTTTTACTTTGGTTGCCATGTTTTTTAGCAAGATCCGCATGAGAAACAACATCGTCATAGGAACCTGGAATGTCAGGACCCTAGCTGCGGAAGGAAAATTAGAAGAACTGGCCTATGAGTTGGACCAATATTGATGGAATATTCTAGGCATTAGAGAACTGCGCTGGAAAGGCCTACGTGAAACAACAACCGACAAAGGCCACAAGCTCTATTTCAGCGCTAGAGATGACAGGCACGAAAACGGCGTTGGATTCTTGGTCCACAAAAACATTCCAGCCACTGTCATGGGTTGCCGCCCAGTCTCCAGTAGACTCATTACCATCCACTTGAGAGCAGCCCCTTTCAACATCATCATCATCATCCAGGTCTATGCCCTAACATCAGACTATGACGACAGCGAAGTGGAGGATTTTTATGAAAATCTACACCTTGACCAAGTGCCGAAGAAGGACATAGTCATAGTGCAAGGTGACTGGAATGCCAAGGTTGGCCAAGATGCGCACCACGACTGGGGCGACACATGTGAACCCCACTGCAACAACGAGACAGGGGTCTGAGACTGTTGGAGTTTGCCAGATACAACAATCTGGTACTGGCAAACACGCTTGGTCTCCACAAAAACTCCAGGCGATGGACATGGCACAGTCCCGGCGGGAAGCATCACAACCAAATAGACTACATCATGGTCAAGAAACGCTTCAGATCAAGCATCAACATTGGCAGGACACGCACATTTCCAGGAGCAGACATTGGAAGTGACCACGATCTCGTGATAATGTCTTTCCGGCTCCACTTGAAGAGAGTAAATACAGCAAAGTGCACTAGACTGAAGTTCGACCTGGACAAACTGCAAGACCCGGAGGTGGCAGAACTATTTCAGCCCAAATTGGAGGGAAATTTGCACCACTGCTCATTTTGGGGGCTGGTGAAGTAGATGTCAACACCATGACCGCCACCTTCAACTCAGCTGTGACAGATGCCGCCACTGAGATCCTTGGCAAGCACCGACCAAAGAGAAAGCCGTGGATCACACCTGAACTTTTGGATCTGTGTGATAAACGAAGAGAAATAAAAAAGAAAAAGAACACCTCACAGGGAGCTGATGTCTACCGAAAAATCAACAATGACATCCGAAAAGGCATGCGCACAAAAAAAGGAGAACTGGATAGAAGATCAATGCCAGGAAATAGAGAACAGTCTGAACAAGAACAACAGCAAGAAGACCTACCAGACTGTGAAGCGGCTGACAAGTGTCAAAAAGTCCAAAGTCTCCATGATCCAAAGCAAGTCTGGCATATGCCTTACAGAAGAACAAGAAGTCTTGGACAGATGGACAGAGTACTGCTCTGACCTTTACAACCATACATCAAATGGAGACCCATCAGTTCTAGCATGTCCCCAGGACAGAGAAGAAGAAGAAATCCTCCCAATTCTCCGGGAAGAAGTTGAGGCAGCAGTGCAATCGCTAAAGAAAGGGAAGTCAGCTGGAGTGGACAACATACCCGCGGAACTGCTACAAGCAGGAGGAGAAGCGATGATTGATGCTATCACCATTATCTGTAACAGGATCTGGCAGAGTGGGGGAGTGGCCTATACCATGGATCCAGTCGCTTGTCATCACTCTTCAAAAAAAAAAGGTAACCTTCATGAGTGTGAAAATTACCGCACCATCAGCCTCATCAGCAATCCCAGCAAGGTCCTCCTGAAAATAATACTCAACAGGTTGAAACCCCAAGATGAACAAATCATAGCTGAAGAACAAGCAGGATTCAGGGCAGGGCGAAGTACCACTGAACAGATTTTCAACCTCAGAATAATCTGTGAGAAATACCTACAGCACCAACAACATCTATATCATGTGTTCATAGACTCCAAGAAGGTGTTTGACCGAGTCTGGCATGCAGCTCTATGGGCAACAATGAAAGTGTACAACATCAGCCCTAAAATTATTGAAGTCATCAAAAGTCTGTATGACAAGGCTACCAGTGCAGTCCTCCACAACAGCGCCATCGGGAACTGGTTCAGAACAACAATGTGTGTCAAGGATGCCTACTCTCTCCAACACTCTTCAACATCTTCCTAGAGCGTATCATGTCAGATGCTCTTGCAGATCATGAAGGCACAGTCAGCATAGTGGGTAGAGCAATCTCCAATCTTCGTTTTGCGGATGACATTGATGGACTGGCTGGAGAGGAACAAGAACTTGAACAGCTGGTACAGAGGCTTGACACCACCTCCAGAGCTTATAGAATGGAAATAAGTGCAGAGAAGACCAAAATGATGACCAACAACACCAATGGCATCAACACGGACATCAAAGTCCAAGGCCAATCCCTCAACACAGTGCATAGCTTCAAATATTTAGGAGCCATTGTATCAGACAATGGGTCCCGACAGGAAGTCCTCTCCAGGATCGCACAAACAACTGCTGCCCTGACAAGGTTGAAGCCCATTTGGAAAGACAGGACCATCAGTCTACATTCTAAAGTAAGACTGCTGCGCTCCCTTGTTATCTCCATCTTCCTATATGCTTGCGAAGCATGGACCCTCACAGCAGATCTCCAACGAAGAATACAAAGCATAGAGATGAGGTGCTACAGAAGACTTCTGGGCATTTCCTATACCCAACAAATCACCAACGACGAAGTCCGACAGACCATCACACAAGCCATTGGACAACATGATGACCTGCTCCGGTCCTGATTTGGCTCGGAGGAGTCCGCTGGACCTAAAGCAAGAATCAATCAATCAATCAATCACGATGACCTGCTCACGTTGGTGAAGAAATGGAAACTCCGATGGTATGGCCACGTCACCAGATCATCAGACCGTGCAAAGACTATTCTGCAAGGCACAGTGCAAGGAGGTAGAAGAAGAGGGAGACTGAAAAAGTGGTGGGGGGACAACATTCGAGAATGGACTGTTTTGACACCGATCGAAGCCATCAGGGCTGCTGAGGACAGAGAAAGATGGAGTATGCTGGTTAAACGATCATCTATGGTGCCCCTACGACCTCCGGGTTACGGGACAGGATAGGATAGGACAGGCCATGTTTTTATTTCTCTACTCCCCACCCACCATGGAGTCCAAAAACGGGATGCGTCAAAGTGGTCAATTCCAGCAAGCAAATTCACCAGGTTACAAGGTGGTGGGATGTACATACTCAAACAAGGCCGCACTGCGACTACGGTCTTGCTCAGGTTTCACAATGAACCACAGCCTTCTAGCATAGCTATGGCAAAAACGGATAAGCACCAGCCGCTTGACTGATGTGGCCTGCTTCCAGTCTAGGAGAAGTCAGAGTCAAAGAGGTATGTTGGTTTGAAGGACCTTAGTCCTTCAGTGACCTCTGCCTCCAGCATCCCAGATACAGGTCGCCCTGCACTGCATAGGGCATAAAGGCCACAGAAAACAGTGGAAAGGGATTGATGGAAAAAATACAGGTGAATTATTGAATGAATACTGTAAGAAAAGAAAAGCATTACATTACATTACATTATTATTGCTTTAGGTCCAACGGACTCTTCCGAGCCAAATTAGGACCGGACAACCCCCGATCTGCATAAAAGATCTGCTGAAACAACCCTAGTGGTAAAACTGAAAGCTCTCCACCAGCCAGTAACTTTACAATAAAAACATCCCACGCAGGGGACGGCTGAGGCTTCACCCCAACTTATCGAACCCCCGTTTACAAAAACAAAATAGAATACAAACATCATTATAAATTATCAACAAAACACATACATATAAAATGCCTACATTGCTAAATAATAACATCATAGGAAGCCCTAGTGATCACCTGGCAGAAAGCGTCCAATATTCCCAAGCTGATCCAACAGACCTCATACACAAACAAGGAGTCTTGTCCCAGAAGAGTTTTCAAAAAAAAAGGTAGGAGACTGGTCTAGCGAAGAAGACGATAGTATAGCAGATTGATAGAAAAGAGCAGGAATGAGAAAGAGCAAATGAGAAAGACAGCGACAGTGGGAATTTAAAGCACTAAATTTCCAGAAAGTGGGGATACTATTTATACTGAACCCCCCGGCACCCCAACGGGGGAAAAAGAAAAGCAAAGGCAGGAATATAAAGACTAAAAGAGTGATAGAAAAAGGAAGTTTAAAGCACTAAACTTCAAGAAAGTGGGGGAACTATTTATACTGAAAAATCCACCCGTATTCCCATGTGGGCAAAAAGCGAGAGAGATTGCGAGAGACACCACACACGTCCTTGCAAAGCATTACACACTTCTAGCATCTGCTCACCGTTTTCATGTGCCTAAATTTTCGACTTCAGAACCATATACAGCTTTGTACCACAGCCGATTTAACTTTTGAATGCATAATTTTTTTACTTCAGAACCATATTGTACCACAGTCGATTTAACTTTTGAATAAGTATAAAACCTGTGTGACAATGCTGCGTTTGTCTTTATAATTCTTTTAATCACTTGTCGCCTGTGCAATAATTACCAGTTTGTGCAATAGTAACTGTCAATATCAGTTTGTGAAATAGGTCTTCCCCTCTTTGCTTGTGCAATTATCGTGATTAGAATTGATTAATATGACCGAAGAGCTTAATGATAGAAAGAGGGGGAACTTGGTACAGAACCGTGAGACGAAAGGTATGAGTTATGCGCCCTTGTCAGTGTGCTGAAAATGGCTAGTGGCAGAAAGTCAAAAGGCGACCGAGTGAAACAGGGCGGTGACTTTTGCACAGCCATCAATTGCCATAATGCCAGATACAAGAAAAGTTGTGTTGGCAAGTCCTTTTTCAAATTTCCAAGAGACAAAGAAAGGTAAATTGCAATTGAAAAACTTCATTTTTTTGTGTGTTTATGTAGGCCTAAACTAAAACCGCTGCAGTGCTGTTAGTGTTAAAACAATCGGAGAACGGATGAATGATTCAAGTTATACCTATGTGCTAAATCCAAAACAGTTTGCTTGCTGACAGTTTACGTTCAACAGGTCGCTCACTGTTTACGTTATTGCTAGGCTGTTTGACTGTATTTGTGCTTATATTTCAAAAGTAGATGTCAGATTGGCAGTTTGGCTTCGTCAAACTGCTTATGTTAACAAGTCGGTCCTGATTTGGCTCGGAAGAGTCCGCTGGACCTAAAGCAACAATCAATCAATCAACCATGTTAACAAGTTAAATTAGACTAAGTCTGTTTTCTCCACGTGATCAAATACTGTGCAAGATAACCCCTTACCTAGGCACAAAAATGGTCCTTGATCTGTTCGTTTGAGTGTAAACGGAAAAAAAATGTAATGTAGAAACTCAGTCCTTGTTCTGATGTGAATTTCTGCGCATTAGATCTATATTGCGTGGAATGTTGTAGTCTAGGTTCTGATTGTTCTGTCTGATTAATTAATTATTTTCCATGAAGTGACTGATGTTATTAAGCCAGTGATGTGGGAGGTGAGAGGGTTAGGGGGTAGGGGGACACCTGATATAAATTAAATTCACACTATTAGTTAAACATTTTGTTATTGTGCTTTATTGTGAGTAATTGATTGAATGACAGAGCTCTCTCTTCCCCCAACCCCTCTCTCTCTCTCACTCTCTCTTTATTTGCTTGCAAGAGACTTCTTAGTGTGTCTAGTAAAACTCCTAACCACATGGTATACTGGGAAACGGGTTGGTACCCTCTTTATATAGAATCCGCTATTTTATGTGTACGCTACTGGTTAAAATTGTCTAAAATGTCACCGGCCAGAATCCCCAGACAAGTGGAAACAATGCTAAGAAATTCTTTGAACAGAGATAACTCGGCTAGAAATTGGCTTTGTAAAATTAAGACATGTCTAGTACAACATGGCTTCCTTGACGTCTGGATAGAAGGTGGGACACGAAATGAACATACATTCTTGGGTTCTCTAAAAAATAGAATGATCGAGAATTTTAATGAAGATTGGAAGATGAAACTGAACTCAAGTGATAGGTACTTTATCTACAGAATATTTAAAACAGAACACAGATTCGAATTGTACCTAAACGACATCACAATTAAATGCTTTCGTGATTCTTTGATCAGATTACGTCTAGGCATAAATGAATTGGGAATAAACAAAAGGTATCAGACTGGAAATGTAGTCAACCGTAACTGTCCCTTTTGTCCAGGATGCATTGAAGACGAAGTTCATTTCCTGTTCGACTGTCCAAAGTACGATTCTATTAGGCAGAAATACATCACTGCTATTGATGTTAAAACTGTTTTTGTTCTTCAAAATCCTGCTGAATTTCAAAGGAAACTTGCCATGTACACTTTCTACAGCTTAAAACATAGAGAATCTTCACTGACGTAAACGGCTTTTTTTTCTTCTTTTTTTTTTAAATAAAATAAATTTTGGGTGTCTTCGTGCTATCTCTGAGTGCTACCAAAAGGATATGACGTTTTATGATTGCTAAATATGCCTCTAGCATTCGTATGTATGCTCATAAATAGATGTTATAAAGGCAATAAGAGCTAAAAAGGGAATGAAGGGAAATGTTAATGATGAGAACAAAAGAAAAATTGTGGGGAAAGTGAGATGAAATGAAATGGAAAAAAAAGCATAAGAAGGGAAAAAATGAAAAAAAAACAAAAAAAAACAACTCAACAAGAGTCAAGAAATTACAAAATATTTATAAAAGTTACATACAAAGTGAAAAGAAAAGTTGTGGAAAGAAAAGATAAGAAAAAGATGGAAATTAAGTAAACGTAAATTTTGAAAGTCCTTGAATGTTACTTATTCTGCAATTGAATTGTATTAAATGTGTATGCGTGTGTGTGTGTGTGTGTGTGTGAGTGTGTATGTGTTGATTTATGTGTATTCCCATTGTAAACCCCCTTCCCAAACTGTATAGGCTGGAGGCCCAATAAAAAACAGTGTCAAAGTCTCTCTCTCTCTCTCTCTCTCTCTCTCTCTCTCTCTCTCTCTCTCTCTCTCTCTCTCTCTCTCTCTCTCTCTCTTACGGATTTACAGTTTCGGATAAATGAAACAGTCTGTCATGCATATTTTAATTTTAAAATATCTATCGTTGATTAAAAAATAATAAATTCCAGGGCAGAAAACGAACCTATGACATACACACATAAGCAGCATAAAAGCACCTAATAAATGTCAATAAGTAAACATAAACAAACAAAACAAAAAAAAGACAGCAGTAGCGGAATGTTAATAATAATGATGGTTAAAAGTTTGGTTTTTGCAAACGTTGCCATAAAAATGTTCTATTGCAATGGCATAGGCTCAATAAGTTACCACGCACAGATCATTCATATAGCAGATGATGAAATATAGCCAGCCCGAGCAAAGGGAAATAATCCGTGAGAGCGTCTCGCATTTTTGTATATGACATAATGTAAGTTCCCCCTCTTTCCGTAATAAGCTCTTTGATATGACCGTATTTAACAAATACAACATGAATGTTCCTATAATTTACTTTAAAAAAAACTTATTAACTTAAAAAACACCTTATCTTTAAACATAAGCGAGAATAAGAATGATATCTAGATATCCAGTAAGAATGTTGTGGCAACTGTGTAGAGCTACTTACGCCTTTTACTGATTTACTGCCTTCAAAGCATATATTAATTTCTCATTGTGTGATAATAGTTTTCTTGTAACACTATTTAGAATGGTCTCTTTCACCTATTATTTACTGTTTTCTATTTGTTACTACATAAATACTACATACCAAGAGAAGAGAAGTCCTCCATTGGACGAATGTAGCCCAGCATGATGACCTTCAGGGTGCAGTTGTAGAAATCTTCCTTAAAGCTATGCATGATGTGTGTTTCCTAAAATAATAAGTCCAAAACATCAGTAATAACAAGAAGAACAATACTGACAACAAATAGCAGCAGCATAATATAATAACAAGCAGACATTTAGACAATTTTAAAGTCAAGTTCATTGTGCTTAACTATTTTCTAAACACGTTTTGTGCTGAATCTAAAATTTGCCTGAGCTGGTTTGCATTTTTTGCTTGCAGATAGATAGATAGATACATGTAGATAGATAGATAGATAGATAGAAATAGATAGATAGATAGATAGATAGATAGATAGATAGATAGATAGATAGATAGATAGATAGATAGATAGATAGATAGATAGATAGATAGATAGATAGATAGATAATCAATGTTTATAGGGTCCAGCGGACTGAAGAGCAGAATCAGGACCACATAGAAGTATTCAAAATCAGAATAGACCCCCAACATTAAAATATGATAAAAGATGGACATAAAACTAGCTTTACTGATGAAATTTAACCAAGCATACAAACAAGATGACATATAAGTGACAAAACAAACTAACATCACATATAAACAGATTTTGACCATTGCAGACTTTAAAAATGTCATTAAAAGGTATTGAACCAAAATATCTTTCTCTCTCACCAACCAGTTCAGCACATTCAGACACAAAATGGCGGACGGAAAAGGATTTATCACAGGCAAAGCACCACGGTGGCTCTTCATCTTTCAAAAGGAAACTATGGATGACATAAGTATGCCCAACATGCAGGCAGGCCAAAACAGTTTCTTCTTTGCGAGTGGATACAAAGTTAGGCAAAGTAGTAGACAAATCTGGCAGAATTTTAAACAGTTTATTGATCTGATTAGACCATTCGGTCAGCAAGAGCCATTTACAATAGTCTGTTTCGTTTGAATGATTGAATAAATGAATAACAAATTATACAGCGCATACAAACTTCCACAACCAGAGGCGTGCTCACAGCATTTTTGTGGAGAGGAGGGAGTGTGGGGATAACATATTGGAGAAACATTACAAGGAATAAACGCACCCAGACAGTTGTGGCCTCATGGTGCAGTGGATTAGTCGCTGGTTTCCTATCCTGAATGTCGCGGGTTCGATTTTCGCAATGAGAAATATGTGACTTAGGTACGAGACTATTGAGGTCACCGAGGATTTTCTCCGGTCACTCCTGTTTCCTCCCTACCTTCAATAATGGTACTGGACGCAGTCAATATAAAATTTCAAAAATAAAAATTCGATTTTCTGTTCATTTTCCAATAGCGATCTCTCTGCCTTTACACCACCTGTTTCAGTGATGGATGTGTATTTGTTGTGTGTGTGTGTGTGAGGGTGGATGAGACAGGTGAGCATGTATGTTGGTACAGATCACCGCGCTTTGAGCCTGATTGATTTGGAGAAAGGCGCGTATATAGCATCCATTATTATTATTATTATTATTACTCCCAATTTTGTACCCAGGACATCGATGTAGCGTGTGGGTATATTGACCTAAATTAGATTATTTCTGGCATTTCGTAAAAAGTTGACATCAAGCTATATACGCACTAACTACTAATTGCCTCTGCCACTTTGTAGAATCAGGGCTTAAAATGGTCCTCTGAGGAAAAAGAGGAAAATCGGCGCGTTTTCCCAACTATGTAGGGATACAGCAGATGAGGGTGCGAAGCACCCGAACTTCCTAGGGGGTCCGGGGGCATGCCCCCGAAAAATTTTTGAAATCTAGATTAAAATATGTGCAATCTGGTGCATTCTGAAAAATAATTTTAATAATTAAATTAACTGACAAACTTTTTATTTCTTTGATATTTATTTTGGTTACCCTTGGAAGAGGTACATAGTCAGTCAGGGGGAAGAGGAGGTTTCTGGGCAGCAGGACCACCCCTTGGGTCTGGACCTGTCTAAAAGTAGTCAGAATCTAGCTCAAAATCTGTGCACTTTTTTTTGTGATGGGCAGTAGTGTTTACCCATTCACTGCTGAGTATAAATGCACCTTGTAAGTTATACGCCAGGGAACAAATTAATGTAATTTACTTGTTTTGTTCTTTTTGCTAGATTTAAGAAACTACTAGGAGTAAAACACTAAAATTTAGCACAATTAATCAGTGTGTGTTGTTGACTGCTTCCAACAAGTCCAAAGAGATTTATCAACATAAATTATTTGGTTTAAAAAATTATTATAAACAATAAATTTAAATTAAATTAAACACAAAAAAGAAGTTGTTTTTGCGTTAGTTCGGGCATGGGGGTAAATATACAGAGTTGCCAACCCCACAAAAAGTTTTCAGTAGTAAAAATTCTGAATTTCAGTAGTTTTATGACATTTTCAGTAGCCATACGTCCTCGCATTTTTTTTTAAACGAAGACATGCATACACAGTCTGCAACGAAGGTCGTGAAGAGTGTTTCCTCACGAATTATTGAGAGATCCATATCGGGCTTGAAGAAGGTGGCTACTGACTGAACAGGGACTAACTTTTCTGGATCAGGGCAACAACTTTTGTGACGGTTGCCATTCACAAGTCGCGTCACATCGTGGTAGCCGCCATGTTGAATGCTAAAATCTGCCAAGCACGCTGTACAATACACGCTGTGTTTTGATCTCGATGACGCAGTGATGCACGGAAATTTTTCAGAATACTCTTTCCTGTACTCTTGATTTGCTGTCCTCTTCTTTTTTCTGGGCTTTCATCGATAGTTTTCTTTCCTTTTGGCATCATAGATTCAAAATACGCCGCACACAAACTTTTCTTCTCGCGCTGTAGAACGTGACCCGGAAACGAAAGTGTCACAGAAAGGTCGAGGTTTTGTGCACCGATTGGCCGTTTGCAAAACCACTTCACGGTGATTGGTCAAATTTCCTAACATGCACTGGGAGCGTTATCTATTACACCGTGATTATAATATGTGCAATCTGTTAAATTTAAAGCAATCTGTTGAATTTAAAGCACTAAATTTCCAGAAAGTGGGGATACTATTTATACTGAAACCCCCGGCACCCCAACGGGGGACGGTAAAGGGTTAACAGGTCAATGGACTCAATACACATGAGCGTAAGATGCGGTATTTTCGATTTTCTTGCCTACAAAACTAGATAAATCTCAGTTAAATATATTCTACAGGGCTTAAAATCCTCCTCGGATCCGAGGTTTTCCTCGTGAAAGTGATCTTCTTCCTCGGGGGAAAAAAAAAAAAATTCCTTGGAAAAAATATACCCTTCTCAATAAAAATTGAGAAGTATAAGGTGCGCTTTATTCGCATATGGTTATGATTCTTAAATGGCTCAAGTCATCAGTTGGTTATTTTGTTTGGTTTGCTAGATACATTATTTGCTAATAGTCAAAATGGCGGTGGCAACGATTGTGAACCGGGGAGATTCTTTTGATGACAGATGGAACCGAATGGCTTTTCAAAAAAGTTAAAATTATGTGAGGACTTGAACTTGAAATGCTTTGGACCTCATTGATTTAAGATCAAGATTTAGATGGCTAAACAGTAACTTCACAAACTGTCTTGTTAAGTTGGTACCGAGTAGGCATATTTCCTTAGTTACAATGGAAGGAGAACAACTATCAATCCTCCAATCAGTGACAAAAATGACTTGTATGATTCAAGAGAGAGTGAAGATGAAGAAACTGGCGTTGTTTTGCCAAGACTCATGATTGTGTGATGCTATCAAAATTTGATGCACTCATTGACTCAGAACGTTAGTAATGCTAAAGAAAGTGATGTTTTGGCTGAAGGGTGTGTGACTGATGGTGGTGACATAACTTGCAAAAGTGACATGGACTGGCTAGTTCGTCTGAGCTTACTGGGAGTAACTTAGCGTAATGGGAGTAACTTAGCTTACTGGGAGTACTTTCAACTTCCAGTTCCAGGTAGGATACACATTTCATAATAGGCCTAACTTTCAAATGCATTTATAATTGACACAATCTCCTGATTTCTGTTCAATGTCTGTGTACACCCGAACCACTGACCTATATTCAGGGTTGCCAACCACTACGGAATTTCCGGAGTTTACTCCGGAAATGAATACGCGGCTACGGAGCTACGCAAATCGAAAATTTACTACGGAAAGTCAATTTTCGACGATAGTATTGCAGTTTTAATGAGTTTTATTGAGCGCCTGTGCCTCCCGTAGCACCTCAAGTTCACGGTCAACTTCCAGTTCCAGGTAGGATACACATTTCATAATAGGCCTAACTTTCAAATGCATTTATAATTGACACAATCTCCTGATTTCTGTTCAATGTCTGTGTACACCCGAACCACTGACCTATATTCAGGGTTGCCAACCACTACGGAATTTCCGGAGTTTACTCCGGAAATGAATACGCGGCTACGGAGCTACGCAAATCGAAAATTTACTACGGAAAGTCAATTTTCGACGATAGTATTGCAGTTTTAATGAGTTTTATTGAGCGCCTGTGCCTCCCGTAGCACCTCAAGTTCACGGTCATTCGGTTTACGTGCACGGTGTAATAGATAACGCTCCCAGTGCATGTTAGGAAATTTGACCAATCACCGTGAAGTGGTTTTGCAAACGGCCAATCGGTGCACAAAACCTCGACCTTTCTGTGACACTTTCGTTTCCGGGTCACGTTCTACAGCGCGAGAAGAAAAGTTTGTGTGCGGCGTATTTTGAATCTATGATGCCAAAAGGAAAGAAAACTATCGATGAAAGCCCAGAAAAAAGAAGAGGACAGCAAATCAAGAGTACAGGAAAGAGTATTCTGAAAAATTTCCGTGCATCACTGCGTCATCGAGATCAAAACACAGCGTGTATTGTACAGCGTGCTTGGCAGATTTTAGCATTCAACATGGCGGCTACCACGATGTGACGCGACTTGTGAATGGCAACCGTCACAAAAGTTGTTGCCCTGATCCAGAAAAGTTAGTCCCTGTTCAGTCAGTAGCCACCTTCTTCAAGCCCGATATGGATCTCTCAATAATTCGTGAGGAAACACTCTTCACGACCTTCGTTGCAGACTGTGTATGCATGTCTTCGTTTAAAAAAAAATGCGAGGACGTATGGCTACTATGTCATAAAACTACTGAAATTCAGAATTTTTACTACTGAAAACTTTTTGTGGGGTTGGCAACTCTGTATATTTACCCCCATGCCCGAACTAACGCAAAAACAACTTTTTTGTGTTTAATTTAATTTAAATTTATTGTTTATAATAATTTTTTAAACCAAATAATTTATGTTGATAAATCTCTTTGGACTTGTTGGAAGCAGTCAACAACACACACTGATTAATTGTGCTAAATTTTAGTGTTTTACTCCTAGTAGTTTCTTAAATCTAGCAAAAAGAACAAAACAAGTAAATTACATTAATTTGTTCCCTGGCGTATAACTTACAAGGTGCATTTATACTCAGCAGTGAATGGGTAAACACTACTGCCCATCACAAAAAAAAGTGCACAGATTTTGAGCTAGATTCTGACTACTTTTAGACAGGTCCAGACCCAAGGGGTGGTCCTGCTGCCCAGAAACCTCCTCTTCCCCCTGACTGACTATGTACCTCTTCCAAGGGTAACCAAAATAAATATCAAAGAAATAAAAAGTTTGTCAGTTAATTTAATTATTAAAATTATTTTTCAGAATGCACCAGATTGCACATATTATAATATAATATAATATATTTGTTGGCAAAACAACGCCAGTTTCTTCATCTTCACTCTCTCTTGAATCATACAAGTCATTTTTGTCACTGATTGGAGGATTGATAGTTGTTCTCCTTCCATTGTAACTAAGGAAATATGCCTACTCGGTACCAACTTAACAAGACAGTTTGTGAAGTTACTGTTTAGCCATCTAAATCTTGATCTTAAATCAATGAGGTCCAAAGCATTTCAAGTTCAAGTCCTCACATAATTTTAACTTTTTTGAAAAGCCATTCGGTTCCATCTGTCATCAAAAGAATCTCCCCGGTTCACAATCGTTGCCACCGCCATTTTGACTATTAGCAAATAATGTATCTAGCAAACCAAACAAAATAACCAACTGATGACTTGAGCCATTTAAGAATCATAACCATATGCGAATAAAGCGCACCTTATACTTCTCAATTTTTATTGAGAAGGGTATATTTTTTCCAAGGAATTTTTTTTTTTTCCCCCCGAGGAAGAAGATCACTTTCACGAGGAAAACCTCGGATCCGAGGAGGATTTTAAGCCCTGTAGAATATATTTAACTGAGATTTATCTAGTTTTGTAGGCAAGAAAATCGAAAATACCGCATCTTACGCTCATGTGTATTGAGTCCATTGACCTGTTAACCCTTTACCGTCCCCCGTTGGGGTGCCGGGGGTTTCAGTATAAATAGTATCCCCACTTTCTGGAAATTTAGTGCTTTAAATTCCCACTGTCGCTGTCTTTCTCATTTGTTCTTTCTCGTTCCTGCTCTGATCTATCAATCTGCTACACTATCTTCTTCTTCGCTAGACCAGTCACCTACCTTTTTTCTTGAAAACTCTTCCGGGACAAGACTCCTTATTTGTGTATGAGGTCTGTTGGATCAGCTTGGGAATATTGGACGCTTTCTGCCAGGTGGTCACTATGGCTTCCTATGATGTTATTATTTAGCAATGACCCCCGTTGGGGTGCCGGGGGTTTCAGCATAAATAGTATCCCCACTTTCTGGAAATTTAGTGCTTTAAATTCCCACTGTCGCTGTCTTTCTCATTTGTTCTTTCTCGTTCCTGCTCTGATCTATCAATCTGCTACACTATCTTCTTCTTCGCTAGACCAGTCACCTACCTTTTTTCTTGAAAACTCTTCCGGGACAAGACTCCTTATTTGTGTATGAGGTCTGTTGGATCAGCTTGGGAATATAGGACGCTTTCTGCCAGGTGGTCACTATGGCTTCCTATGATGTTATTATTTAGCAATGACCCCCGTTGGGGTGCCGGGGGTTTCAATATAAATAGTACCCCCATGTTACACTCTGTTTGATGTTGGTGTTTTCCTTTATCAGTATCCGATTCAGCCCCAATGCTGAATTCCTGATAAGGTGTAACTCAGATTCGTTTATCCACGCAACCCGTCCAAACAGCATACAAGTCACAAAGTCGACGTATGAAGTTTTCCACTTTTATTCAGCACACACCAACAACTGCATACAATTCTCAACTCAACTCCTTTCACAGCAACTCTCTTCACAACACACAAAGCATCGAATATATAATTTTTTTCTATCCTTCGAGATGACGACAGTTTGTTCTAGAAATGACGCATTACAACTAACCAATCAGAATTAAAGATCGTCATCACTGACTTACGTCATACATCTCTCCACACATACCCCGAACCTTCTCTTTCTTCGACAATCGTCCCGAAACTTCGATCGATAGTAAACCACAGGCTGTGAAGTCCGTAGGCCTTGCCTCAATTACATAGTATACATAGTATACTATGTAATTGAGGCAAGGCCTACGGACTTCACAGCCTGTGGTTGGATCAGCTTGGGAATATTGGACACTTTCTGCCAGGTGGTCACTAGGGCTTCCTATGATGTTATTATTTAGCAATGTAGGCATTTTATATGTAAGTGTTTTGTTGATAATTTATAATGATGTTTGTATTCTATTTTGTTTTTGTAAACGGGGGTTCGATAAATTAGAGTACAGCCTCAGCGTCCCCTGCGTGGGATGTCTTTATAAGTTTATTCAATATTGTAAAGTGACTGGCTGGTGGAGAGCTTTCAGTTTTACCACTAGGGTTGTTTCAGCAGATCTTTTATGCGGATCAGGGGTTGTCCGGTCCTGATTTGGCTCGGAAGAGTCCGCTGGACTTAAAACAATAATCATGTAATGTAATGTAATGTAAACCTTTACCGGGCAAAGCGGCCGAAGGTCTAAACAGGCAAAACGCCCAAAAGCGTCCGTATCAACCGCTGGTTATATTCTCGCGTCGTTTGCATTTCCACAAGTTTTCTCTTTGATGCGTTAGTTTTTTCAATTTTTTTTTTCAATTTTTGTGTGTGTGTGAGTGTCTAGAATGGATGGTTTGGATTCTTCGACTGATGAAGGAGAGTTTACAGGCTTCCATTTATCAGACATTGAAGTGAGAGAGTCGGAAGAAGAGATCGGTACTGACATTACTACATTAGCATCAGTAGTATCAGTATGCATGCATCCGATTTTTTAGATGGGCAGGGAAGTGAAGAAGAGGAGCAGGCTTGTTTGGACTTTTTAAAACTTTTTTTGTAAACACATGGAGTAATAAAAAACAAGACATGACAAGAGAAAAATAAAAAGGTAGATCATCAAAAGAGAATTTATTTCTGTTCATTTTGCATTTTATTTCATTTAAATCTATGCACTAATACCTAAGATGTGGTGTTTTTACTAACATACTCCTAAATATATCTAGAATCCTTACAAATTCTTGCCAGTTTAGAGCTAAAAAATAGACAACCGTGTGCCCAGTATCAAAAAACATTAAATGTAGGCTACTTACTGATCAAAATTATGAATGGAAAAAAAGAAAAAATCACAACAATCTATCAAAGTAAATGTTATGTTTGTAATGAATTAGAAAGTGTGGGTGTGTGTTAAATGAGGAATGTTAGGGTGTCATGTTACGGTCCTACAGATGCTGAATGAGCTTGTTAAGGGCCCTGCAGAAATATCTGAAAAATCTAGGGTGAATAACACTGAGCACATGGGTAACCTTTATTTTCATCTCATACTTCTTCACCATAGATGTAGTCATTATGCAATTTTCCCATGAAGTTAAAATGTACAAATTCATTTTAAGTGGATATCCAATGGACTGCGTTTCTGTAGTGTATTTAGCATTTTTCTCAACAACTTTGGGACATTTTCACTGAAATCAAGATTTATTGAGTGATTGTGCTTTAACAACAGACAAAAACAAAAGCCACTGATGTGCAGATTACATTCACAATCATAACTGAACTAATCTGATTCTTTTCTGTAATAACATTTTAGGCAGCGTATCTTCACACCGTTTTCACCTTCTATGTACAAAATTGGGCGTAACAACTGCCTTGGTACGTATATATTTGGCATAATGTGTCTCCAACGTGAAAAATGAATACAGAAATTACAAGCATTTGAACAACAAAAACAAAATCCAGACAAGAAATTGTACATAAATAAGATTAAGAGGAATAAATAGAACACGTCCAAACTAGTAAGACAAATCCCATATCAGACCTGCTTACCTCAAAATTTTTTTGTCAGTACTCCAGGCACTTCAAAACCAGATTTTGGAAATCATGACCAGATTTTGACTTTCGGTATTTATATAAACTGTCGTTATTTTACGTGAACCAAAATAATGATAATAAATAAATAAAAATATAGAACTGTGTAAACTTATTGTCATTATTCATCTTAATTTGCTCTTAGCTAAATTTTCATATATTATTACACACGTAAAATAAATCAAGAAACGGTACACTGTTCAATAAATTTATTGTTTAAAAATTAGGGTGCTTAATTGAAAAACAATGCAAAAGTGTTAGGCCACCACATCAACATAATTTGTGATAATGATCTACTTGTATTTTAAAAAAAAAACACATGCATGTATGCACTTTTCAGTTGCTGCAGTTCTTTTTTTGTGAAAGAGCTTTCAGGTCTGAACATACCTACCATCAGTGAGTCAACAGCATCTGCCCATACTGGACCTACTGTCAGTGGACGTTTTACATACGCAACTAAACACCCTCTCACAAGCAGCACTGTTGTGTGGGATGGTGCAGAGTCCCAGCAGGAACTGGCACAGTTGCAAAAGCTAAGGGTGTTTTTGCTGACCTGCACCCAAAATTCGTCCACCTGCACAGCTGGGCCCACCAATCCCTTGACATCAGTTGACTGATACTCGGAGAATTGCTCCTGATTTGTTCAGATGTTGTATTTGGTGGAAAGAGTGCAGGGAATCGCTTCACAAAAAAGCATAGATCTTGGGAAGATGCAGTCAACTGAACTGAAGGACATATGATTCTGCAGTGCTGGAGCAAAGGGTCAGTGAGGGGCAGTTTCAGGAGAAGATAGCTGCAAGTTTCCTCAAAGTATACACGCACTTAAGCATAGAACTTTACAATACGTTCAGATTTTAGGTTGTAGTCTTTGGGACTGTCAAGCATTTTCCTTGTCTGATCACCAACCAGCAGGTCTTCATCAGCTACCAAACAAGGCCAATTTTTTTAATAAGAAACCAGAAATGTCTGTTTTCGTTTCACACAAACACGCTTGGATGAACTCACCACCTCAACATCTGAATCATCATCTGTTGTTTCATGAATTCTTTTCTCCATGACAATTAAATTAATATTTGCAGAGTATACACTTGAAAAACACAATGCTATCCAATGAGTTATAGTTTTCTGGCGCAATTTGTTTAGCTTCCGCTTCCGGTTAAGTGTACTTTTTACCAAAATTTGTTAAAAAAAAAAAAAAATTTTTTTTGGTCGATTTTCGTATTTTTTAAAAAGAGATCGTAACAGCGTACTCGAGGTCAAAATATCGGGACAATACGGCGAAATACGGACGGGTAAGCAGGTCTGCCATATGACTTGCATGCTCTTATGCAATGAGTGTCCAGAGAAAACCGTAATCGAGAAATACAGATTTTGCTTTCGATGCTCTGACCTCGAGATTACCTTGACCTCCAGCTCCAAATACACATTTATAATCACATAAATTACAGCAAATGTATGCCAAAAAACGGTGACCTTGGGATGACCTTGACCTTCAGTGACCTTGAGATGATATTAACCTTCATGTGACCTGATGCTCATGTATGATCAAATAACCCAATGTATTGCATACTATCATGGGTCAAATATATTATATCCTATCCTGTAACTCGAAAGTTGTTGGGTCACCACAGATGATCATTTAACCAGCGTACTAGTTCATCTTTTCTCTGTCCTCAGCAACCCTCATGGCTTCGCTCATAGGTTGTGTCAAGCCATTCTCAAATATTATCCTCCCACCTCTTGTTTTAATCTCTTCTTCTGCCTCCTTGCCTTACAGGATGGTCTTTGCAAGGCGTGATGCTCTGGTGACGTGGCAATACCATAGAGTGTCCGTTTCCTAACCACTGTGAGCATGTCATCATGTTGTCCAATGGCTTGTGTGATGGTCTGTCTGACTTCGTTGTTGATTTGCTGGGTATAGAAAATGCTCAGAAGTCTTCTGTAGCACCTCATCTCCATGTTTTTTATCCTTTGTTGTGTCTGCTGAGGGTCCAAGTTTCGCAAAAGTATAGGAAGATGGAGATAACAAAGGATCACAGCAACCTTATCTTGACTGTAGACTGATAATCCTGTCTTTCCAAATAGACTTCAACCTTGTCAGGGCAGCAGTTGTTTGTGCTACCCTGGAGAGGACTTCCTGTCGGGACCCATCATCTGATACCATTGCTCCTAATATTTGAAGCTGTGGGTCAAATATAGACAATCTACTGTACGGCGACCAATTTTGTAATGACCTTAAAGATCGACGCAAAAATGGACCAAATATAAAAGATTTATCTAATATCTCTATATACAAGTTTGGACTTTATTGGTTGCTGGCCTCTGTAATTGCAGCGAATTTACGAAAGTCTGTGTGCTAATGGTGCAAGCAATAGGCACATAATTGTAGCGAGCCGCCTGGCGAGCCCCTGGCCCTAGGCCTATACAGTACAGATCTTCACTGTGTACAATACAATACAATACAATACAAGATTATTGCTTTAGGTCCAGCGGACTCTTCCGAGTCAAATCAGGACCAGAGAGACGTTATCTTAAAATATTATAAAATGATTCAAATCTTAAAAAACAAACCTGTTACTCTTAAATACCCAAACAAACTTTCACATGAAACCTCTTTAAGAGTCTTCTTTAAAACTGATGTATTAAAAATATAATCTCTTTCTTCAATCAAACCACTAAATTCAGTCCTATCAATAAAATCCAAACTAAACAAAACATGTCGATATGATTTATATGCGATAAAACAAACCAACATCATGTAAAAATTGAAACAGATGTTGACCATTACATACTTTAAAAATCTCTTTGAAAGGTATTGAACCAAAATATGTTTCTCTTTCCTCAATCAGATCAGCACACTCAGACATGAAATGGCGAACGGAAAAAGATTTATCACATGCAAAGCACCATGGTGGTTCTTCTCCTTTTAAAAGAAAACTGTGGGTGACATAAGTATGCCCAATATGAAGGCGAGACAAAACTGTTTCTTCTTTGCGAGTGGATGCAAAGCTAGGCAAAGAATCTGACAAATCCGGCAGAATTTGAAATAATTTGTTGTTGATATGGGTAGACCAGTCAGTCTGCCACAGCCGTTTACAATAAGATCCAGTCATACAACGCAGATCAGAGTAAGGAACAAATTGGAAAATCTCTGAAGGGAAATCGAGATGTAAAGCATCTTTAGCCGCCCTGTCTACTGCAATGTTGCCGCGGATGCCCATGTGACCAGGTACCCACATAAAAACTATCTTTTTACCCTCAGAAACAAGTTGTGTATGGAGGTCATGGATCTGTGCCAGAAAAGGGTGTGATATCTTTCTCGTGGAAAGAGCCTGAAGTGCTGACAATGAATCGGACATGATTAAAAACGAGGTTCTTTTGGATTGATAAACTTGTTTCAGAGCGAGATGGATTGCCTTGAGCTCAGCTGTATAAACAGAACAAAAATCAGGTAAACGCTGTTGCAAAGGCTGGTCTAAGTGTCTCCCGGAGACCGATGCAGCAGCAACTGAATCTCCTTTCTTTGACCCGTCTGTAAAAAGTTTTTCATATCCTGGGTATAAGGCACACTGTTCTAAATAAAGTTGGTTATATACGGTTTCAGATGTAGTGTTTTTGAGGAAAGCGGACAATTGCCAATTAATGTTGGGGGTATATAATTTCCATGGAGGAGCTTCAGTCCGAAGCTCATCATCGTTGATGGAAGCAACATCAATGCCTGCTTTTTCCAAATGAGCCTGCATTCTGATGCCAAACGAAGGAATTGTGTTAGGTTTGGCTTCAAATTTTTGAACAAAATCTGGGTTGAAAACACAGTCATAAGCAGGGTTCATGGGATCAGTTTTTAATTTTAAATAGTAATTCAGTGACAATTTTGTACGTCTGAGCTCCAGCGGTGGTTCGTTAGCTTCCACGTAAAGGCTTTCACAATGGGAGGTGCGAAAAGCACCCAAAGCAATGCGTAGTGCCTGATGAGCAACTGGGTCTAACATCTTAAGATAAGATTTTCTAGCAGAACCATAAACAATGCAACCATAGTCTAACTTGGATCTAATTAAAGAACGATATAACAGTAATAAAGTTTTCTTGTCAGCACCCCAGTCTGTACCACTGATAACCTTGAGCAGGTTGCAGGCCTGTTGACATTTAGTTTTCAAATTTTTCAGATGAGGAAGGAAGGATAGCCTTTGATAAAAAATAACACCCAAAAATTTGACTTGTTGGACCGCCTTTATTGGAGTTTTATGGAGGATAATAGTAGGGTCTTGAATAATTCCCCGGTGCTTGGAAAAGTGAATGCATTCAGTTTTTGCTTCAGAAAATTTAAAACCATTTTGTAAAACCCAGTCTTCAACGGCCTTGACACATAACTGAAGCTGACGTTCTGCAGATGCCAAAGTTTTACCTTTGGCTACTAACGCAAAATCGTCAACAAAGAATTGTCAATTCCCCGTTTAACGGAACGAACAATATTATTTATTTTAATATTAAACAGCAAGGGAGACAAGATGCTACCCTGAGGCACTCCCATCTCCTGTTCCCTCGTATCTGACAAAGATCCCCCAACCTTAACCTGAAAGATTCTGTCCATTAGAAAATTGGATATAAACAGAGGTAAATGTCCCTTCAAACCCATTTCTTGTAAATCTGAAAGAATGCCATATTTCCATGTGGTATCATAGGCTTTTTCCAAATCAAACATGATGGCAACGACATGTTCACCCTGGACGAACGCGTTACGGATAAAAGTTTCCAGTCGCACCAGGTGGTCAACAGTACTTTGACCACTTCGAAAGCCACACTGAGTGTTGGATAAAATACTATTTGTTTCTAGATACCACAGTAAACGAGAATAAACCATTCTTTCCAGCGTCTTGCATAAGCAAGACGTTAAGGCTATTGGTCTATAGTTTGTTGGGTTAGTATGGTCTTTGCCAGGTTTTGGAATGGGTACAATAATGGCCTTTCTCCAAGAGGGAGGAAAGGTGCCAGTGATCCAGATCTGATCGAAGATGTCCAGCAGTTGAGACCGTGAGTACCTTGTTAAATGTCTGAGAAATTGATAATGTACATCATCCGGTCCAACTGCTGAATCTGCACTTTTGTTAATTGCATCGTCAAGCTCGACTAATGAAAACGGAATGTTGTAATCTTCAGAATTATCGGAGGTAAAATTTAACTGTTGTTTTTCTTTACGGGTTTTAACTGTTTGAAAAGGGACAGAATAATGTTCAGAGGAAGAATTTGCAGCAAAAGAAGAAGCCAAAAGATCAGCTACTAATTTTTTATCTCCGATTACATCACCCTGCACAGTAAGGCATGGGCTCACCTGTTTGTTACTTTTATTTTTGAGTTTGCGGACTACTTTCCACACCTTCGACAGTTTCGCTTTCGAATTAAGCGTGGAGCAGAAACCTCTCCACGATTCTCTTCTCTTTCGTTTGAAGAGCTGTCGGCATTGCGCTCGCAAACGTTGGTGGTTTTGTTTATTTTCAGTGCTTAGGTGTAAAAACATAGTTCTTAAAGTTTTTTTATGAGCTTGCTGAAGTTTTCTACAATCATCGTCAAACCGGGGTTTTTTAAGTGTGTGAGGGTTTGACGAAGTTTGCGGAATGGACTCCTTGGCACTGTTTATAACTATGTCAGTGTAAAGCTGGATTGGATCTATGGCATTTGAAAATTCCTGCTTCTTAGCACGTAACTGAACCTCAGACAGGTTAGAAAACAGACTCCAGTTAGCTTGTTTCAGTTTCCACCTGCCATGAGTTTGCTCAAGGTTGTCTGAATCATGTTTTAATAAAACCGGAAAATGGTCGCTGCCATGGAGATCTAAAACTGTCCATTTAAAATCCAAAAGTAAGGAGGGATCACAGATTGATATATCAATGTGGGACAAAAAAGCGGTTCTTGAACAGGAAAAAGTGGGAGCACCCTCATTCAAAGTTACTAGATTTAACGAGTCTAAAATGTCTTCAATTATTTTCCCCTGAGAATTGGTACGATCGCTACCCCACAGGGGAGAGCGTCCATTAAAATCTCCCAACAACAAAAAAGGGGTAGGTAACTGTTGGATCAAATTCTCAAGTTCACTTTTAGTTACATTTATTGATGGTGTCAAATATAGAGAACAAACTGTGATGGATTTAAAAAGAGATACTCTGGCTGCAACTGCTGGTAAACTTGTAGCAAGTGAAATTGGGTTAAATGGGACATTTCTATGAACAAAGAGTGAAACGCCTCTAGAAGATAAACAATCTAGAGAGGAATAACCAGTAATATCTATAAGATGTTTCTCTGACAGGAGAGTTTCCTGAATGGCTAACACCTCAGGTTGATGCTCCGTCAGCAGACAACAAAGCTCCTCATAATTTGCCCTTATCCCTCGGATATTCCATTGTAAAATGGCCATAAAAATGAAGTAAAAGAATGCTAAAATTTTCATCTCTGAAAGCACAATTACGTCTCTTTATCTTTTGGACCCTCGTCCATCTCTTCATGTTCCATCAACCCCCCGAAACGGTTCTCCGTTTCGAGAGGCTGATGGTGCTTGGAAGAAAGGGGTCCGGGCCTTTGATTTTTGGTCAAAGCCCCGGAACCCGAACTGCCAGCCGACTTCCTCCCCTTCTCCCCAGCACCGGACTTTGTATCTTCCCTCTCCCCTTCACCCCTTCCAATCTTTCCCTCTCCTCCTCTGACGCTCTTCTGCTGGGCAACTAGAATTTTAGCCGCCCCAGGAACTACCCGGTCGCTAAAACCGGTCGTTGCTGGTGCGGTGGCATGAGGCCTAGCCTCCTTTGCAGCAGGTGTGACGGCTTTTGACACGGCCGTCTGCGTGTTGTGGGTGACTGTTGGGGACGTGCCCGTTGGCACGTTCTCCAGTGGAATCGATGGGGCTGGAGAACCCCCCTTTTGAGAAAACAACGCGAGCATTTTTTCTAGAGCATCCATCTGTTTGCACAACGTTTCCATGATCTGCGTTATTTTATTCATGGCGGTGTCCATTGTCGGGTGTGCGCTAGGTTCCACATGAGATGTGGAACCCGCCACAGACGCAAAGGACCTCTCTTGTAGAACCGGCCTACTTGCAAGTACTTTTTTCCTTGCGTCTCCGAAGGAGCAACTCTCAGTGGCCCGCACCTTTTGGATTTCCAGCTCCAGCTGCCACTGAGGACAATCTTTGGAGCTGGAAGAACGATTCCCGGCGCAATTCACGCAGCAAATCGGATTGGTACATTCGTTTTCATGTTTGTCTTTAGCACAATCACGACAGATTTCTTTGCTTTTACAGGTCTTGATACCGTGACCAAACCGTTGGCAGTGGTAGCATCGCAATCCGGTCCTGATTTGGCTCGGAAGAGTCCGCTGGACCTAAAGCAACAATAAATCAATCAATTAGCATCGCAATGGTGACGGTATGAACGGCGTCACCTTCACCCTAAGGTACCCCACCTTGAGTGACTCCGGCAACTTGGCCATAGCGAAGGTCACAAAAAGTGTTGGTGGGGATACGTTGGGGTCCTTTGGTGACGAAGACCCGCTGGACTGCTGTGACCCCCTGGCTGGAGAGCTCATCTCGGATTTCCAATTCCGACATGTCGATCAAATCCGGACATCGGATGACTCCCTTGGAGGAATTCAACCGTCCATGCACAGAAACTTTTATTTGTCTGTCAACAAAGACGGTCAAATTCCTCTTTAGAAGACAATCCGATGCCCTTTTGGTTGAGCACTCCACCAAGTAGGCCCCAGATCTCATTTTTTTCACATCTTTGAACCCGATTGTGCAAACGGATTGGAAACCCTTCTGTATGGCGAACGGAGACAGCTTGCCTAGTGGCATAGCCGGATCCGCCCCCTCTACAACCAAAAAACGAGGCCAGGCCCCTTCCACCCCCGATGCACAAGCTTTTTGTCTCGTGTCCATTTCACTGTCCGTGTCCGAGTCCGGTCCGTCATCACGCAGGCGTCTTTTATTTGTGGAAGCCATGTTATTAATTTATGAATTCATCCCCCCTGCTCCCCACCCACCACGGAGTCCAACAAGGGGATGCGTCCAAGCGGAAAATCCAGCAAGGGAGCGCACCAGGGCTACAGGGGGGATATACACCCAGACAATCCCGCACTGCCACTACGGTTTTGTTCAAGTTTGACCCATGAGCCGCAGCCTTCTAGCAGAGCTAGGGCAATACACGACCAGCCGCTTGACTGACGCGGGCCACGCCACCCTCCCGTCTAGGAGAAGTCCGGGCCAAAGAGGTGTGTTAGTGTGAGGGACCGCAGTCCCTCAGTGACCTCAACCTCCAGGATCCCATTCTCCCCTGACACGGGTTGCCCTGCACGGCAAACGCAGGGGGCCAAGAGAAGGCCACAGAGAAAAAGAAGGGTAGAAAAAGAAGGAGTGATGGGGAAAAAGAAGACAGGGAAAGTCTGGTAAGGCAGAAGAAAGGGAGTCAAAACTGCATAGTATACTGGGAGAATTTAAGGGTGAAGAGAATATAGGTGAAAGGACCAAGAAGACAGAAACAAGACAAAAGAGAAGAAAAAGGGGTAGGCAACTTTGTCACCCAGCCAGAGGCATGGGGTCCACCCCCGGCGCGCGGAGCCGAGCCCGTGGGGGCTCTTCACTGTGTGATGTGTTATATATCTCATAGTTTATGGTCAAGGTCAATTCAGAGTACCCACATACACACTTTGGACAGCGCCAGGGACCTTGACAAGAGGTTGACCAAATTTGCATAGTATGTTATTCGCATTGATATCTATCATGCAAAAAAGAATCATGTACAATAATACATTTGATTTTTGGTTTAGTACATAGGCTCACAATCACATTACTATGCATGAGAGTCAAAAATGAAAAGGAAAAAAAAAGTGAATAACACAAAAAAAGTAACATAATATCACAAACATACTTTATCTTGGGTTTGAGGTAGGCCTGCAAGTAGACTGTTACCGTAATCAAGTTTTAAAAGAATGAGTGAAACAGCAACACTGTTGGCAGCTTGGCGAGTTAGATAGCATCGGAACTTATTGAGATCTGATACAGTAGTAGCATGTTTTGACAATGGAGGATACTTGACTGTGCATAGAGAGGTTGAGTTGTTGTATCAATTTTTATTCATCAGATTAAGATAAGTTGTACTGATCAACATCAAGAAAAACATCCAGTGTCAATGTTGAAGTTTTGAATCACTGGTTAGTTGCCATGTATAGAGCGAGAACAGAAGGGGGCCAAGTAAGGAAACCTGAGGGACACCATCCATGAGAGCAGATTCAGCGGACAGAGGAGACAACGAGAACTTTGTTTGTCCTTTCAGACAGGTGTAATGAAAACCAAGAGAGAGTTTCGATGCTGTGCTCAAATTTGTAGGCAGACCTAAAATTTAACATGCAAATTACTGACTTACAGATATGTCAGCAAGTGATCAGAAACAGATCGTTTTTGAGAGGAAAGGTCAGTCTGAAACAGAGTTAAATTTTTGACTTTGTAAACGCCTAGGGCTTTGTTTAGATTAGGCGTCAATAGCCATAATAATAATAATAATAATAATAATAATAACAGAGCAGTTGTTGCTAAAGACTTCAGAGTCAAAACCAGGTTTTTTCAACAAAGGTTTAACTACAGCTTGTTTAAATGCTCTGTGAACAGTACCAGCCTTAATAATGAAGTTAAAAACTTTCAGGAAAACAGGAGTCTATAAGTGCATACCTGTCAAGTGCTACGGATTTTTGCGTAGCGCTACGCATTTTAAACATTTTCCCATTGCTACGGCGTATCACAAAGCTGCTACGCAATTTTTCAAAAGTGACGGTAATATTTTTTAACCAAGGGGGTTTTCGCGCGAAAGTAGTCTGTTCCGGTCGAGTCCGGTTTAAAGACACTTAGTAAAAGCACCGCACTTCCGCAACACGTGTTCGTTCAGAACTTCAGTCTAGTATATCAGCTGCCATTTAGTAAAATTTTTATTAAATTAATTGGTATAAGCTTTTGTGCAATGCTAATAGTTCTTTTCTTGGCATTGTAAACCATGTTTTGTAAATAAGCAAATTTGTTTGGGGGAAAAAAGTTCATCTGCTTTTTCTGTGTCAGTGATTGTCTCCCTTGTTTTTGTTTTTTTTGGTTTTTATTTATGATTGCCTACCTTATTTTCTGTCTGTATGTTTTATATATATATATATTTTTTTGCATTTTCACTTTTATTTTGAAAAACGTACATGAAAATGTTTATAATGATAATGGTAATAGCTAAAGTGTTCTGCATTAACAAGATTTTACAATAAATTTGTAAACACATTGGATGTGTGTGTTTATATTGGATGCAGAAGTTTCTGGTTTTGTTGCGAATCGCGTGATTCACATTAGTGCTACACCAAACCTCCATTTGCTATGGTTTTTCTGTTAAATTGCTACACCACAACCCGAAAACCCCTTGACAGGTATGTAAGTGAACTCTAGCAAAAGGCTGGTAGGGATAGGATCCACATCTGCTGTTGTAAACTTTGACTTGGGAATTAGTTTGAGAACATATTTTTCATTGAGAGGTTAAAATTATAAAAGATGAGAGCTACAAGACTGATAAAGACTGTTCTGATGTGTATGTGTGAATTTTTGCATGATTTTATGAATTTTGTCATGGAAAATAGATCAATCATTGAAGATCAATGCCAGGAAATAGAGAACAGTCTGAACAAAAACAACAAGAAGGCTTACAAGAATATGAAGCCAAGTGTTAGCCCAAGGTCTCCATGATCCAAAGCAAGTCTGGCTTGTGCCTTAAAGAAGAACAAGAAGTCTTGGCTAGATGGACAGAGTACTGCTCTCTATACAAACACACACAAAACAGAGACCCATCAGTTCTAGCATGTCCCCAGAACAGAAAAGAAGAAATCCTCCCAATTCTCAGAGACAGCAGTGCAATCATTGAAGAAGTCAGTGGGAGTGGACAACATATCCGCAGAATTGCTTTAAGCAGGCGGAGAAGCAATGATTGATGCCCTCACCATTATCTGTAACAAGAGTGGGGAGTGGCCTATACCATGGACTTGTCATCACTCTTCCCAGAAAGGATAACATTCAGGAGTGTCAAAACTAACGCACCATTAGCCTAATGAGCCATCCCAGCAAAGTCCTCCTGAAAATAATAGGTTGAAACCCCAAGCTGAACAAATCATAGCCGAAGAACAAGCAGGATTCAGGTCAGGGTGAAGTACCACTGAGCATATTTTCAAACTCAGAATAAATCTGCGAAAAATACTACAGCACCAACAACATCTATACCATGCATTTGTAGACTTCTAAGAAGGGGCACAGATGGCCAGGTCTAAATTTAAAAAATATTCTTAAAGGGCTACAATAGATAGGAGAATCTGAATTCGAAATGCATCAGTTGAGGTCATCGACAACATTCTCCAGAATTTTGCTTTGGGGATTCTGATGATCACTCCCCCAACTAGGGGAGTGACCATTTAGATCTCCAACGATCACAAGGGTTGTGAGTTGGTCTATCAAATTTAATAAATCGGCTTTGCAGATGGTTTTTGAAGGGGATAAATATAAGGAGCAGACTGCAATAGTTTTTAAAGATACTCGAGCAGCAATCGCCTCTAAGGGTGTCGTCAAAGTAACTGGGTTATATAAAATGTCTGACCGAACATATAAAGCGTTCCCACGAGAAACATTGGATTGCAAGCAAGAGTATCCAGACAGTTGTAATATTTTATCCTATCCTATCCCGTAACTCGGAGGTCGTAGGAGCACCACAGATGATCGTTTACAATACAATACAAGATTATTGCTTTAGGTCCAGCGGACTCTTCCGAGCCAAATCAGCTTGACTGACGCGGGCCACACCAGCCTCCCGTCTAGGAGAAATCCGGGCCAAAGAGGTGTGTTAGTGTGAGGGACCGCAGTCCTTCAGTGACCTTAACCTCCAGGATCCCATTCTCCCCCGACACGGGTTGCCCTGCATGGCAAACGCAGGGGGACAAGAGAAGGCCACAGAGAAAAAGGGAGGGTAGAAAAAGAAGAAATGATGGGTAAAAAGAAGAAAGGAAAAGTCCGGTAAGGCAGAAGAGAGGAAGTCAAAACTGCACAGTTTAGTGGGAGAATTTATGTGTGAAAAGAATATAGATGAAAGGACCAATAAGACAGAAACAAGAAAAAAGAGAAGAAAAAGGGGTAGGCAACTTTGTCACCCAGCCAGAGAGAGGCATGGGGTCCACCCCCGGCGCGGAGCCGAGCCCGTGGGGGCAGATGATCGTTTAACCAGCATACTCCATCTTTCCCTGTCCTCAGCAACCCTGATTGTTTCGCTCAGTGTCAAACCAGTCCATCGAATGTTGTCCTCCCACCTTTTTCGGTCTCCCTATTCTTCTACCTCCTTGCACTATGCCTTGCAGGATGGTCTTTGCAAGACCTGATGACCTGGTGACGTGGCCATACCATCGGAGTTTCCATTTCTTCACCACTGTGAGCAGGTCATCATGTTGTCCAATGGCTTGTGTGATGGTCTTTTGGACTTTGTCGTTGGTGATGTGTTGGGTATAGGAAATGCCCAGAAGTCTTCTGTGGCACATCTCCATGCTTTGTATTCTTCGTTGTAGATCTTCTGTGAGGGTGTTACACTCAGTTTGATGATGGAGTTTTCTATCAGTATCTGATTCAGCCCCGATGCTTGAATTCCTGATAGTTGTGTAACTCAGATTCGTTTATTCACGCAGCCCGCTCAATCAGCATACAAGTCACAAAGTCGACGTATGAAGTTTTCCACTTTTATTCAGCATACATCAACAACTGCATACAATTCTCAACTCAACTCAACAACTTTCAACAGCAACTACTATCAACAACAATAACTCTCCTTCAACAACAGTGCGGCACACAATTTTATAATCTCTCTCTCTTCCGGAACAATTTCGAATACAGTAGAAATGACGCACTGCCACCAATCGAATAAAAGATCGTCATCACTGACTTACGTCAATACATATTTTTATATCTTCCGGAACGACCTCTTGCTTCGACATGTATCGGGAAATTTCTATCAAGAGTAAACACGCAGATCCAGAAAATTCTACAACGATATCGACTAACGAAAATTATCAACGTTATACAAAGCCTCTCCTAACAACAATGCAAACTCAAATCAAAGGTAAATAAACTCCATTATTGAATACTTTGCAAATCGAAACGATTAGATCTATCGTGCGCGTTTCCGACGTACTACCATTCGCATTTCAACGTAACAGAGGGTCCATGTCTCGCAAGCATATTGATTGATTGATTGATTGATTTATTGTTGCTTTAGGTCCAGCAGACTCTTCCGAGCCAAATCAGGACCGGACAACCCCCGATCTGCATAAAAGATCTGCCGAAACAACCCTAGTGGGAAAATTGAATGCCCTCCACCGGCCAGTCACTTTACAATAAAGACATCCCACGCGGGGGACGGCTGAGGGTTGACCTCAACTACGCGAACACCCCGGTTACAAAAACAAAATAGAATACAACCATCATTATAAATCATCGACAAAACACATACATATAAAATGCCTATAGTGCGAAATAATACAATCATAGGAAGCCCTTGTGACCACCCGGCAGAAAGCGTCCAACACTCCCAAGCTGATCCAACAGACCTCATACACAAACAAGGAGTCTTGTCCAGGAAGAGTTTTCAAGAAAAAAGGTAGGTCATTGATCTAGCGAAGAAGAAGAAAGTATAGCAGAGTGATAGGACAGATCAGGAATGGGAAAGAGCAAATGATGAAGACAGCGACAGTGGGAATTTAAAGCACTAAATTTCCAGAAAGTGGGGATACTATTTATACTGAAACCCCCGGCACTCCAACGGGGGGAACTGTTGCCGCAGTGAATTAGTCATGCCTACAAAGGCAAGACAGGTTTTCAACTGGGGCTTTCACTGTTCCCTTTATAGGTTAGAACAATCTACAGTGACAAGATTGCTCATGACCCCAAGGGGTTCGCAAGCATATAGCAGAGATGAGAATCCAAAAATGACAAAAAGGAGGAAAAATTCCAAAGTCTGTCGAGTGGCGAAGCCACGAGTGCGCGTACCTTCGAAGCAGGTACACGATGCTAGGGGGGTCCGGGGGCATGCTCCCCCGGAAAATGTTTGAAAAGATGGTTAAAATCTATGGATTCTGAGCCTTATTTTATTGGGTCAGATCAGTTGTTTTTGTGGTACTAAAATGCTGTTGTTAGCTCTTCACAGTTCAACACATAGGCCTAATGAATTTATTTCAAACATCAGTTAAGCCTTACAAACATTCCTTTTGACTGCAGACAATGGTTTAAATACCAATGACAAGAAAAGGCTTTACCAATGCACATAATTACTGTCCAAAACAGAGTTGTACATTTATACATAGAATCAGTATGAAGCCTCACTGACACTCTTACGGTCACACCAAACAATAAAATCATAAATACCTCGATTGACTGTTCAAACAAGGTTTACAATTTCAAGATAATGTCTTGGAAAAGCAGAAATACAGATGGTTTCAGGCAGTAGTTCCTAAAACAGTTCTGATGCTATAATCATATATACATTATGAACAACTTCAGCCTTGAAGTCGCAGTCAGGCACTGAAGTCAGGCTGAAGTTTACAATTACATCATGCACTAGGATTATAGTTCTTTGTGTATACAACATTCTTATGTTTTTTTGAATTGTTAAAACTGGCAGGTACCAACATGCTATACAGTCTGCACACACACAATTATTGAATGAACTATGTACGCATGTATTTTATAACTGAAGCCAGGCAACTATCCAGTTCTTGCTTTCTTGGCTGGTGGCTTTTGACTTCTAATCTCACTTCTCTTCCTCACCAACACCTGAAGTCGGGCAGTCAGAGCTTTCTTATGAGCCAGTCTGGCTTGTTTCTCTGCCTCTGCATTCAACTCCACATTTCTTTCAATCTTTTTGTCCTTCAAACGAATTAAGACTGTTGTGTTCAACTTTTCTTCTAACCACTTAAAAAAGTTCCACTTGTTTTTTACACCACTGTAGATGTGGGTAGCAAGAGCCTTTTCTCCAGGATTTAGTTTTTGAAGCATTTTACAAGTCGCGCTTTGTTCTAGACAATGGCTGATCAACCACGTGATGTTTTGGCTGTTCCATCGTTCGCACTACAACTCAGCGCATGAGAAAGGGCTTCAAGCGCCTATTTGAGTGACGTCACTATCAGCGGGAGTGTCTGGGAACAGCCGGAATCTTATGCGCAGAAAAACGGGAGGGCTAAACTGCACGTTTACCAGGACACACGGAAGAAAGAAATCGGGTTATCTCGGCTTTTTACGGCAGCTTGGTGGATCGACGAAAACGAAGTGAGAGCGAACCAAATGACAACAATCCGCATGGGAATAACGAGTGGGAATAAGCTGCGAGATCGAAAATTAACAACTCACCCTAATCATATACATTAAAAATTTCTCACCGGATTTAAACCGATCTAAAAAATGACCCTGGGACAGAGCGGATTTCCGCTAAAAGGCGGAAGATTCTCATCTCTGATATAGGAAGATGAGATGACAAGGGAGCGCAGCAGTCTTACCTTGGAATGTAGACTGATGGTCCTGTCTTTCCAAATTGGCTTCAACCTCACCAGGGCAGCAGTTGTTTGTGCGACCCTGGAGAGGACTTCCTGTTGGGACCCATTGTCTGATACAATGGCTCTTAAATATTTGAAGCTATGCACTGTGTTGAGGGATTGGCCTTGGACTTTGATGTCAGTGTTGATGCCATTGGTGTTGTTGGTCATCATTTTGGTCTTCTCTGCACTTATTTCCATTCCATAGGCTCTGGATGTGTCAAGCCTCTGTACAAGCTGTTCAAGTTCTTGTTCCTCTCCAGCCAATCCATCAATGTCATCCGCAAAACGAAGGTTGGAGATTGCTCTTCACCCTATGCTGACTGTGCCTTCGTGATCTGCAAGGGCATCTGACATGTATTTTATCGGGACTCAAAAACATTTCCTGCAGAAAAATGATGCTTGGTCTGTTTTTAACGAGCAGGAGCAACTGTTCGTAATTGGCATTAAGGCTTCAAATGCTCCATTGTATTAAAACAGACATGATAGAAGAAATAAAAATAATGTATTGTTTCAGTCACTTTTACATTCCTCTGCTTCCATCAGACTATCAAAGCGATTACTCGTTTCGACATCCTGCTCTCCATTTTATGAAAGAGGCCCTGGCCTACTGAGACCGATCTTCCTCCCCCCAGTCTTCGATCTGCCAGGTTCTTTTCCCCATTGGCACCCCTGGATGCTCCTTCTATTCCCCGCGCTTCCCTCCTCCCCATGCTTGGCTTTCCTTTGCTGGGACAACAAAGATCCTGGGCCGCCCCAGCGATCGTCCGACCGATGAACCCCGCAGCTGAAGTAGCCTCAGTAGTTGCAGCGGGTTTTGTGATGGCTTTTGGTGCGGCCAACGATGCACGGGCTGAGCCCTCTGTTGGTGCTGTTGTACCAGAGCTCATCTTACCCATTGATTTAATCACCTGTTCTAATTCTGCTATTCTTTTAAACATGTTTTCAATCGTGAGCATCATTTTCTCCATCAGGTCAACCATCAATCCTGATCCTTCCAGTCCTGACACAGACAGCATTAATGTCATTACCTCAGCAAAGGGTCTAGTGAACGACAACTGGGCCATGGCCTTCCTCTTTGTGTCGGGGAATGAGCACCCCTCTGCGACTCAAATTTTTTGGTTTCCAGTTCCAATTTCCACATCGGGCATTCTTTGGAACTGGACGGGTGTTTCCATACACAGTTGACAGAGTTGTGGGTCTTTGCACACTCCCCTCCCCTTCCCCATGCTTCTCTTTGCCACAATCTCAACATGTTTCAGTACCTTTGCATGTCTTGCTGCCTGGACCGAACTTTTGGCAATGAAAACATCGTAGTGGAGAGGGGGTGAAAGGGGTCATCTTCACCCTAAGGTAGCCTACTCTTATTGACTCTGGCAACTTGGCCATATTAGAGTGTTAGTAAGGGAATCGTGAGGTTACCTTCATTACCAACACCCTGTGCACAGCAGTGACACCCTGACTGGTAAGCTTGTATTGGATCTCTCCGAGATGCCCTGCAGATCCGGACAACGTACCACTCCCTTAGAGGAGGTCAGTGTCGCATGGACCAAAACCTTGATGTCTCTAATAATAATAATAATAATGATATTTATATAGCGCTTTTTCCCAATGAACAATATCAGTTCAAAACGCAGTACTCACGCATTCATTCTAAACATCTGGCTTCATACAAAATAAAATCAGACACTTGCTAACGAATTAGAGACGAGGGAGGAGGGGAGAGCTAAGGATGGGTGATGGGGTGGGTGGTGGCGGTGGTTTGAATCAAAACAAAACAAAACAAATGGAGAATGATGATGATGATGATGGGAGGCAAGATCGGAAACATTTAAGGAAGAGATGAGTTTTCAAGTTGGATTTGAAAGTAGCTATGTTTGGAGGGTGCGAAAGAGGGGAACAGAGCTCCAAGTTGAAGGGCCAAGCACTGAGAAAGGTTGACGGCCAGCAGAGGAGTTTGTAGCAGGGTATGTGAAGCATGAGGGTGTCAGAAAAAGAACGAAGATTTCTAGAAGGCTTATAGAATTGAATGTTCTGGATGAGGTAAATAATACAGGATGCTATATACGCGCCTTTCCCCAAATCAATCAGGCTCAAAGCATGGCGATCTATACCAACATACATGGTAGGAAGGGGTAAGCCATGGACACACTTGTAACAGAAAATAGGGATTTTGTAGATAATTCTATGAGACACTTCAAGACAGTGGAGTGAATGTAGAAGGAAAGTGATGTGATCAGATTTTTTTTCTTTTTGAGAACCAGACGTGCAGCTGAGTTCTGAACACGTTGGAGCAGATAAATAGAAGGAAGTCCAGCCAGGAGAGAGTTATAGTAGTCTAAGCGTGACAAAACAAGAGAGGAAATGAGTTTGACAGCGTCAGTGGTCAGATGTTTGCGGACAAGGCCTATTCTATAGAGATGAAAGTTGCATGTTTGACAGGTTTTGCGTATGAATTCTGACATGGAGATGTTGTCAGAACGACACCAAGGTTTTTGACAGAAGATGACATAGGAAGAGCAGTCTGGCCAAGAGTGACAGTGTCTACAGATGAAGAAGACAGGTTGTGTTTGGTACCTGTGAGCATAACTTCAGTTTTGTTTGCATTGAGTTGGAGCTCGTTTACTGTCATCCAGTGAAATGTCTTCAAAACATTCAGAAGTTTGGGTCAGAATGGATGGAATGTTTTTTTTAGCTGTGTATCATCTGCGTAGAAATGGTGGAAAGTGTCATGGTTTTGAATGATGTGAGACAGAGGAGATGTGTAAAAGGTGAAAAGAACAAGGCCTAGAACAGGGCCTAGAACAGACCCCTGAGGAACACCGAAGACAAGTCTGGACGGTTCAGAGAGGTGGTTGTTGATGCAGACAGATTGGAAGCAATCAGTTAGGTAAGAGCGGAACCAGCTGAGGGCACTGTCTTTTATTCCAAAAGAGTTCTGGAGACGCTGAAGGAGGATGGAGTGATCGATAGTGTCAAAAGCAGCTGAGAAATCGAAAAAGGTCAACAAAGAGATTTTACCAGAGTCAGTGGCAGAGAGGATGTCATTCATGATGTGAAGAAGAGCTGATTCAGTGGAGTGGTCAGGACGATAGGCAGACTGGAAAACGCAGAACAAGTTGTTGGAAGACAGATGATGGTTGAGCTGTTTCAGGACAACCTTCTCAAGAAGTTTGGATAAGAAAGGAAGATTAGAGACAAGGCGATAGTTTTTCGAATCTTCTGGGTCGAAGTTTGATATTTTCAGTTGTGGCCGCATGATGGCGGACTTGAAACAGGCGGGAACAGAACCAGATTGCAAAGAGGAATTGATTATGTTCGTGATGGCAGGAAGGAGGTCGGTGATACAGTCTTTGAAAAGAGAGGTAGGGATGGGATCAAGCTCACATGTCTTGAACGACATGGTGCTGAGGATCTCAGCAACCTCGGGCTCAGAGACAGATTGAAAAGAGATAAATGGTATGCCAGTGAAATGTGGATCAGGAGGACAAGCTGACAGGGAGTGTCGTCGAGAATTTTGCAAATGGTTGCGATTTTTGAAGTAAACTAGTCTGAAAAGAAAGAGGGCAGTTCTGGTAGTGGAATTTTGGATGGAAAAGGGGAAGGGTGGGTGTTCCCCAGAAGTTCGTTCTTAGTGGAAAACAGTTCTTTGGAGGAAGCAGAGGTTTCTATCTTATTGTTATAGTAGCGTATTTTGGCTGCAGAGATAACTTTGCGTACGTCATGCTTGTGCTTCTGATAGGTCTGTTTGTGGACTGTGAGTTTGGAAGACTGCCACCTGCGCTCGGCCCTTTTGCCACTCCCATTTGGCCACGCCGATCTCGGGAGAAAACCACGGTGCAGATGGATGGTCAGAGATGAGACGAGATGAAGCAGGAGCGTGTTTGTTAAGAAAATGGCTGAGAGTAACATTAAAGAAAGAAGCAGGTTCAGAATCAGGAGGTGCAGAAGAAAGGAGGATAGCCTCAGAGAAGAAGTTTTTCTTGACAATGGCTTTAAGGTTACGGAGTATGAGCATTTTTTTCTTTTGAGGAGGAGAGAGGGAGAGAGAGCAGAGGACAGCATAGTAGTGTCTCAGTCCACAAACAACCCATCATCCCTCCTCAGAAGCGCATCCGATGCGCTTTTTGTCAGGCATTCTACTAAGATGGCCCCAGACCTCAACTTTTATATTTTTTAAACCCGTTACTGGAAATTGTTTGAAAGCCTTTGCTGACAGCAAAGGGACAATTAAATTTGGCAAACGGTCTATCAGGATCCTTCTGCCCCACCATCAAAAACTGAGAACATGCACCCTACCCCCGATTCAAATGCATCTCTTTGTGACTCGCTATATCAATGTCTTTCTCCTCCCAATTGTCATTTAAAAAAAAAATTTTTTTTAATTGTTTATTCAACCCCCTGCTCCCCACCCACCAGAGTCAAAAAAGGGGATGCGCCCAAGTGGTAAAATCCAGCATGGGTTACAGGGGGATATCAATGCATCCTCCTCTTCATTCCTGTGACCATTTAGGCAAATTGCTAGCGATGCCCAACTCTCTCAGATATAGGTTAGTGGTTTGGGAGTGCCACAGGCTGTGACTATGCCTTCCTCAGGGGAGGCAGCCCAGAATTTCCTGATAAGAAGGGACAATAAAGTGTCAAAAATAAAATCAAAATCAATCCGACATGCAAAAAGATGAGGAGAGAATGGATGTAGTGACAGTGTTCAGAGCCAACAGATCATATCTAGTATAGCATGAAACAGCACGACCATTTTCTCTATGAAAAGGCAATGTCTCAAAACGATATTGGTCAGTGAGTGACCGAGCAAGCGAAGAAACATCAACAGTCGTAGATCCAAATCATCCTCAAGCACATGTGTAAGTGTAGTATCCAAATTGTCACTACCAAATTGATCATGCACACTTCAGTCGATTAGTTTTCACAATTGAACTGAGACACAGAAGCAGGCCCACGAACAGGGATAAAAACTTCCTCTTTTTAGTTGAAAATCTGCCGATTCGTTTTACTAATTCCTTGGTTTTAACATTTTTCCGCCAAATGTTTTAAAAGAAAACAAAAAGAAAATAAAAAAATTCTACATCTATTTATAAAAGTGGAAACCACCAATTTGTTTCATCCAGCATAAGGGAAGTAACCACTGCATACAATGCTCACAAAGCTACGTCGCATCAAAACTGGGACATCACTTCCTAAGCTTAGCGAGTTCACTCATGCTGAATCACCCCATGGAATTTCATATCATGGAATCACGGTTACCATATGAGCCTATAAACTTTGACTACCGATTAGTTTTCTGCCCGTCAGGTTTGTCTCTCTTATTTCCGGTGGATCTAATCCTGTTGATCAGTTGAAAGCATTGCCAATGAAACCGGGTTTATCGAGTAACCTCTAAAATGGCCGCACGTTTCCTCGCCACTATTCAAGGATGAATATTCTGTCATTTTCATGTCCGACGATCGGTCCTATAAATAATACACTCCAACTGATTTGCAATAAATTCTTTCTGCTGCTACTATTGTACTTTCGTGAGCTCACATTTCTTGTGATGCAGTTACATAGTGGAAGTTGCGCCATCAACTTTTTTGATGTCATTGTGATTTTTCCGGAAACCCATAAATTGTGTTGTAATGTTTGTGAACACGAGAATTAATAAAATGACGATGGTGGCTAGAAATAAATTGTTTTCTGTTGTATTTCTGTTTCTCCACGCTACTGTTCTCACTAAGCTCCAACAGTTTTAGCATTTCCGGATTGATAGCCTGATAGTGTAAAATTCTCCTTCGATTTAGCGTAAAATTAGCGCAAAGAGCAATAAAAAACCATGTGGTTCAGCTGCAAGGATGGTCATGAGCATAGGTTTATAGGCCTATTCCTCTTACTGCTGGAAATAAAAGACAAAATCGTCGGTTTAGAGCAATGGAGGAGAGAAGTTGACTAACATTTTGCATGTGTTTTCAAATTGTGTGCTTTTTTTAAAATGATCCGTCGCTCATTAAACAGAAAAAATACATAATTGATTAATGCAGTTTCACTTTTGACCTGACAATTGCCAGTGAAACTTCCAAAAGCAGGAGTTGTGGAAGAGGTGTAAAGTGAAGTGTAAACAATGGTGTTTGGCGAATGGCTTCAAGTTTTGGTCAGCACAAGGCAGAATGGATCATTTTCTTTTCTTTTCTCACTCGATCACACATGTAAACAAAATAGACAAAATGTTGGAAGCTCAATCTCAATAAATCAAATTTGTAAGGACATATAGGGCGACAAATTCATAAAGAAAATGCGGTGAGAAAATGCCTATTTAGAGGGTTTCCCAACTAGCTGCTGCTACCTAATACAGACTTGCCTACCTGAAAAACCTGTTGACAGTACTCCAGGCAGCTCAAAACCAGATTTTGGAACCCATGACTAGATTTTTGCGAAAGGGATCTTTTTGTCTTCTTGTCACACATTAATATTGACATTGTGCACAAAGTGTACTGAAATACATAGAAATGCATGTTTCCTAAGCAAATGACATTACAAAGTATAAAAATAAAAGGACAAGTGAAAAGTTCACATCAACGTTTTGCAGATGAGGGCAAAAAAACATTCTTTCACATAAGCAACACATCGCACATAGTTCAGGTAATAATGTATGCATGCATTCGGCACCAGTGGCTTTTGTCTGCACCTGCAAAAAGGCTTTTGATAAATGTATGGCAGCTTTTTGATAATACACCCTTTCACAGTCATTGCGACCGCCATGTGCAACGATGAAGTCGACTTTGCACAAAGTACATCTTACAAACTCTGGCTCTTTTGGAGAAGTAGTCAGACAAGGCCACTTTTCGTGGTAGACTTTCAAAAAAGCTTTTTTTCTGGCCTGCTGTTTACCTTTTGGTTCTTCTTTATTAGAATCTTTGCTTCATTTTTCACGCTAGTACACAGCCCTGAGCAGAATGGAGGAATCCGGAACACAAGTGTGGCGAACTTACAATATGTGAGCATGTGCCACCTTGGTAAGGGAATTAACTACAATCAGAAAAAAAAGACCGTATTTGTAGCGAGACGACTAGACGACCATACTCCAAGGCTAAATTGCATAACGAATATGGCGAACATGCAGTAGGCAATTCTGCTAATATAAGGAAGGGAGACTACTGCTTATATCCTCAATTCTGAACTCTGATAGTTCAAACAATACATTAGTTGCCCCCCTTGGGTAAAGAAAAAAAAAGAAAAAGAAAAAGAAAAAAATACATACACAGGAGAAATTTAAAATGTAGCCTACAGTAATTCATGACTACAACAGCATGAAACTGACCATGGTTTTGACAGTGTTGTGGTAGTACGGGTTCCATCCCACACTCATCACCATGGGAAAGACATCTCCATTGTCCACTCTGGCCCAGCCATAATATACACCACACTTCAAGGATTCTGGTACTGCTCTCACAATTTTCTCTGGGAAGTTGGCTAAAAAAAAAATTCTTTTAAAACATAACAAAAATTCACAAAAGAAAACAGTATACAGACATCACAGCATAGTTTGACATATTATAGACTAAGCCATTGGTCCTCATATTATGTTTTAATCATGTTAATGAGGTTCAGACCCAAACCCTTGGTTTCAGTGCCTACCAATTTAGAATCTCTTGGCTCTTTGGCCCCGAATTAGTGAAGTAGATGCAATCTTTATATATTCTGTCAACACAATTTGTGAACACATTCATATTCAATATCCACAGCCTCAACATCATCGCTTATTTGAAACAAAAACACTTCTAAACTAACAAGGGCAATGCCTTTATAACTCATATTCTCCTTACTGAACTGCAATATTGTACATGAAAATGATTGCCAAGATAAACTGAAACGGAATTGTGACATCAAAATGAAAATACTGACATCGATCTTGAGATGATCCTGTCATTGAAATGACCTTGACTTCCGGACCCAAATAGACACTTGTGTATGATCAAATAAACTATAGCAAACCTATTATCACCCAAAAAAGTGACCTTTGGAGTACCTTGATCTACATTGACCTTGGGATAATCATGACATTCACATGACCTCTGATGCTCATGTATGATAAAATAACCTATGTTAATGTGTACTGTGGGTCAAATATATAGCCATTGAACTATAGCATGACACATTTTAAAAATGTTTTTGCAAGGCCTAAAATTACCCTAACCTTCAAGATGAATGCAAAAACATCACAAATATATGAAATATCAAGCTATGATCTTTATAATTATATACAACAAGTTTAAACTCTTTTATCTCTCATAGTTTAGAATCGAAGTCACTTCAAAGTACCCATATGAACCGACTTTTAACAGCTCCAGTGACTTTGACCTTGAAGCGAGGTAGACCAAATTTGCATTGTGTGTTTGTCTCATTGATATATATATCAGTATCATGCCAAACAATCGTTAGTTCAAAATTAATAACACAGAAAAATTTAAATTTTGTGAAAAATTTAAATTTTTTTAAACTTTTGTTGACCCTATGACCTTGATCTTGAAGTGAAGTCATTCATTCACTGATCAATTTCTAGGTGTTATTGGACATACACCATCCTACCAAGTTTGGTTGTGATATATTATAAAATAGGTTCTGAGTACTTAGCCACATTAATGCTTCGCATGGACGGACTAAAAGACGACAGCAGAAGGATGGACAGCGGGTAGATGAACGAAAAAGCTGGTTAACATAAAAATAATTTAGGGGGGAGGAGAGGGGTTGGGGGTGGGGGTGTGGAAGTATAGTCAATCAGTCAAGACACTTTGTTACCCAATGAATTCAAAATACAAAGGATTTTGTTTTGGTCATGCAGTAAAACATTCTGTCACTCTACAACAACAAACATGCTTCCACTGGACATTAAGACATTGAATGACACTCACCCACAAGTACACAATTCTACATGTGTATATAAATTGTGGCATAAACATCATAGTATGTGCATTAAAAAATCAAGAAATAGTGCGAAACATGCTATGAACAACTAAGGTCACTGGTACTGAGAGGGCAGACTCGGGAAAAGAAGTTGTGTATAAAGTGACTGGTTCTAACTTTTAATGCTCTGAAGCATTTGCCTGACGGGAGGAGTTCGAACCTGTAGGTGGTTGGCTGGATGAGATGGATCGCCAATGATGTTACTGGCCCTTCTAACTAAACACATGCTGTATATAGACGCGAGGGATCCTATCATATCCCGTAACTCGAAAGTCGTCGGGGCGCTTAACCAGCGTAGATCTGTCCTCAGCAACCCTCATGTTCACTCAGTGTCAAGCCAGTCCATTCTCAAATGTTGTCCTCCCACCTTTTTTTCGGTCTCCCTCTTCTTCTGCCTCCTTTGAAATAAATCTCCCAAAAATACGAATCGATTTTAAAATGTAAAATTGTTTCATACCCTTTATACATTTTTACTTGCGGAAATTAAATTTTTATTGATATTCTATGAAGCAGTTTTATGCCGGTCAGCAAATACCGAACACACTGTTTACGATGTCACAAAAAAAATGTAATGGAAACCGCCGATCGTTATGTCATTCATCGTAAATTTTTTATTCCTTGATGTGGTTTATTGATCTGTCCTTGACGTCAAAATGAAGAACGATCTTTTCTCTGCCACGATTCACATTTTATTTTGTTTCAAATGATGATGTGCAGCGAGTCCGCTTCCTCGCAAAGTAACAGTACGGCGAAAATCTAGTCCGACGCCATTTTAGAGCCTTGCCCATAATATATTATCATGGGCATACATGTTTTTCTATACCTAATCATTGTTCCTGCAATTGTCTTTTAACACTTTCAGAGATAATAGTCATGTTTTCCACTCTTCATTGTAAGCAGGTTTTTACATTATAATATTGTGTTTGTGTAAAATATATTTTGTTAAACATAGTTTAATACAAGCATATATTTTATATCATTCTTCTTTTTAACAGTTTCTTTCCTTTTTTTTCTTTTCCTTCATAAAGCCAATTAAACTAGTCTTCTTGTCAGTTGTTCATGCACTTGATGGCTAAACACCTTGGGATGTTATCAATAAGACCTTACTTGTCAGTATACAGTGGCAAGTACTGCCTGTACGAGAAGGCTGCTTATTTACTGCCATAAAATTTCCCTTGTGCCTGTAGCTGGGTCAGTAGCTGGAAAAATGTATCCTCTCCCTTTTTTTATGGTGGGCGAAGATATTTATAGCTTGCCCAGCTGGGCTCTAAACAGCTTCACTTGTTGGTGTGAGCACCCTCCGTTTGAGTTTGAAGTGGACACAAAAGATAGGAAAAGCGTGCTTTCATATCATATCATATATGGCTTTATAGGCTATGAGCCTTTTTCGCCTGCTCTAGGTCACTTGCGGGGGTTTCATGTACTTTTACCCCCGCACCACAAATATGGATGCGCGCACTTATATACTATTATTAATAAATTTCTAAGTCTGTTTTGGGGGCCAGTCGCTGAAACGGAAGCCGTTGAGTGTTGGACCTTGTATTCTACGTACGTATGTAGGAGGCCCACGAGTTTACAAATACGAAAGAAAAGACTCTGGAGTTTAGACTGATGGTCATGTCTTTCCAAATGGGCTTCAACCTTGTCTGGGCAGCAGTTGTTTGTGCGATCCTGGAGACGAATTCTTCGGGACCCATGGTCTGATACAATGGCTCCTTGAGGGATGGTAAATTGCAACCAATGACTGAATGAGTTTACTTTTCAGCTGCGCATTCTTTCAAGTTGAAATTTCTCGCCCTAAGTGGCGTCTCCAATGTGCACGCATGTGAGTCAACAAATCATGTTACATTTTTACAACACCAATAATAATAATTTTACAAAAATAAAATAATAATGACAAACCACGCCGTTCTTTTGTTTTATTTCGACAATGGCAGAGATAGGAAAAACGTGTCAACATCTACTGATGTCTGATCTAGTCTGCTTACCAGTTGGGATTCCCAGTTCCTTACTCCCACGTCCAAATCCTTTCACCACCTCGCCCTCCACGAAGTACGGCAGATACTGATGATCCTCCATTTCTGACTGAAGCCGGATCCGGTCAAGATAAAGTTGTATCCTCAAGCCACCCTTGTCTTCTGCGTAAGCTTGACTGTTACCAAATCCTGACAGATTGCGACAGCAGCCGGAACCTTCGGAGGATAAGGTCAAGGCTATAAACAAGGGAGGAAAGAAAATAATATATTCCGGTACACATGCACCCATTGTTTAAACTCTCTAACCTATGTATCTTATGATAATTTGAAGCCTCCCTGGATCTTCTTTGTCATGTCAGCTTTATGGTTCTTTTGCCATGTTCTTTAGTTTAGTTGATGTAAATTTTCAGAAGATATATAAACAAAGTGTAGAAAATAAACACTTAAACGTATTAGTTCGAAACTACATCCAAAGTACTTCGTGGATTTGAACAAGTATGGCGTCACATTAGTAGGAAACTTTTTGGAAGTTATTAATTTCCAATCATTTCAGGTAGCCCATTTATTGTCCGTTCATTTACCTATTACAATACGGTGTTTGAGATTGTTTTAAATTAATGATTTGTTATGTTGTCATTTTATCACTTTGTGAAAATGTATTTGATATAATTCAAGAGAAACATAATCATACAATTGTCGTCTGTGTACAAGTTCTAGTTTCCTAAATTTAAAGTCGACACGTTGATGATGACATTGGAAATATTTGCTGTAATTTGCTGTTTTTACTTTCAACTCTGTGTGGCGACTAGCATTGCTGCAGTCGTTTTATTGTGCCGGCCTGAACTTGCTGCCGTGGTGCTTTTGTCACCAAGTGACCCAGCCAAGTTGGTGGCAACCGCTGCTTACTAAGTTAAATTACTTGTGATGGGGTAATTAATTTGTGAACAACTTCAGTGGAATGTCGGAGTGGTACAAAAAAATCTAGACTTTACATACTTATTCGTTATTGAAAATGATCTTCTTCTTCTTCTTTCATTTGGGGCTGCCAACCTCAACTTATTGAGGACGCTGCAGCCAACATTAGGAGAGATGGTACCTCGCGCTTATAAAAGTACAGCACAAAAAAAAAGAAAAAAAAGAAAAGAAAGGTAGGAGAAGGGCGAAGGAGGGGTTACAGCTGAGATTTGAAGCTCTCCAGCTCAGGGTCTAAGACCACATGGGCAGGGAGCTTGTTCCACTCGTTGATTGTTCGAGGGAAGAACTGAAGGACTGTTGTCGGTAGAGTGTACGACAGGATGGGAGTTGGAAAGTCAGGGGGTGTTTCTGGCGTGTGGTCCTGCGCTGAGGATTTGGGTTTGGTTTGTTGGTGGTGTTGATGATGGCAAGTCCGTTGACGTACTTGTACATCATGGTCAGGCGGGCTTTCCGGCGTCGCTCCTGATCTGTTGAATATAACTATGCATTTCATTATTTTGTTTCATTTTTTTTCATTAGTTGCCTCTGTCATATCGGTTGCTATTTTTATCGAGATCCATGGATCGAGGTGAACCGAAATGGACCGAGGTGGACTAGGCTATCATTTACCGAGATGGACCAGTTGTAAAACAATAAGAATAAACACGGCGAATTACTGGAAATATATTTTTCTTTCTCTCTCTCTGTTAGGTAATGTTGTTAGGTAATGTTAGGGAATGCGCTGTTGTTACGGAATGCTTCTTCATTGCTTTGCTCACAAGTCTGAAGTCACAGCACTTTCTTCGTCACTACCTAGTATCACTATCAGTAAAAGACTGGCAGCATAATATTATATATCCATGAAATTAAACTCTTTTTAAGTAACAGCACTTTCTTCGTCACTACCTAGTATCAGTAAAAGACTGGCAGCATGAGCATTATATCCATGAAATTAAACTCTTTAATTTCTTTGTTACTGAGGTTGCATTGGGCCAATGATTGGCAGTTCTTTTTTTTTCTTTTTTTTGTCCTGTTTTTTTTCCCTTTGCTTTGCGACGCCAAGGCCATCTTGGTGCCGTCGGTAGATCGGGCTACGCTCTCTGTTAGTGTTAGGGGAGTCATGAACTTCATGAAATTTTTGTTCTTAAGCTTTCTTTCTGCTGGAGCCAATGGACTCTTGGTACAGAAAAGCGGTCAAAATCATCAAGATTAGAACAACCTCCTCTGCTCCAAAAAAGCATGTTTTGTTTCCGTGTACTGTGATTCCACGAGCTTACGCTGTTTAATGGTGAGAGGCAGCAGTTTTAGTGACTTCCAGTTAACAGTATGTTTTAAGACGTTGATGGATTCGGCATTGCTATTGGTCCACTCATAGACCAGTCATGCTTGCACTGAGCGGGGCTCCTGAGCACATACAATGTGCATCGTCCTCAGAAGTCATACAATAAATTATCTGACCATTCCAGACCAGGGCCCAGTTTTACGAAGGTCTGTGTGGAGAGCTTAAGTCACAGAGGACTTAATGGCTTATTCCTTCCCCTGAGGTAATAGTAAGACAAGCACCTAACGTTTTGCCCTCGCTGTTTTACGAGCCAAAAATTGGGGTGTGAATAACTATTACCTCGCTCACAGCACGGCATCACTGGGCGAAAGTCTTCTACACAGGAGTCACCGGCCAGGGCGGAGGAACCTCACGTTACTACAGGTTCAACGACCACGTGCTCAGGGCCAAAGCGATCCACACTGTATTCGTGGATTTCGGCTGTGGCCAACAGCCTGGAGAGGATTGGGCACCGCCAGGTCTTTTTTGCCCAAGACACACTACATGATGAAACTATCCACTAAGTCTATACAAGATCGGTCGTCGCCCGGCTCAACAAGGACCACGCCTTCCGTTGGCCACCAAGACGGAGGTGATAAGTATGCTACTGATGGACAATTTAACAAGATCCGCACAAGAAACATCATCATCATAGGAACCTGGAATGTCAGGACCCTAACTGCGGAAGGAAAATTAGAACTGGCCCACGAGCTGGACTACTATTGTTAAAACGTTTTAGGTATCAGTGAACTGTGCTGGAAAGGCCTAGGTGAAACCACAACCGACAAAGGCCACAAGCTCTATTTTAGCGGTAGAGATGACAGGCACGAACACGGCGTTGGATTCTTGGTCCACAAGAACATTCTAGCCACTGTCATGGTTTGCCGCCCAGTCTCCAGTAGACTCATTACCATTTGTCTGAGAGCAGCCCCTTTCAACATCACCATCATCCAGGCCTATACCCCAACATCAGACTATGACGACAGCGAAGTGTAGGATTTTTATGAAAGTCTACAGGCGGTCCTTGACCACGTGCTGAAGAAGGACATAGTCATAGTGCAAGGTGACTGGAATGCCAAGGTTGGCCAAGATGCGCACCACAAATGGGGAGACACATGTGGACCCCAATGCAACAACGAGACAAATGACAGGGGTCTGAGACTGTTGGAGTTTGCCAGATACAACAATCTGGTACTGGCAAACACGCTTGATCTCCACAATAACTCCAGACGATGGACATGGCACAGTCCTGGCGGGGAGCATCACAACCAGATAGACTATATCATGGTCAAGAAACGCTTCAGATCAAGCATCAACATTGGCAGGACACACACTTTTCCAGGAGCAGACATCGGAAGTGACCATGATCTTGTGATGTCTTTCCGGCTCCACTTGAAGAGAGTAAATACAGCAAAGTGCACTAGACTGAAGTTCGACCTGGACAAACTGCAAGACCCGGAGGTGACCTATTTCAGGCCACAATTGGAGGGAAATTTGCTCCACTGCTCATTGTGGGGGCTGGTGAAGTAGATGTCAACACCAAGACCACTACCTTCAACTCAGCTGTGACAGATGCCGCCACTGAGATCCTTGGCAAGCACCGACCAAAGAAGAAGCCGTGGATCACACATAAACTTTTGGATCTGTGTGATAAACGAAGAGAAATAAAAAAGAAAAAGAACACCTCACAGGGAGCTGATGTCTACCGAAAAATCAACAATGACATCTGAAAAGGCATGCTCACAGCAAAGGAGAAATGGATAGAAGATCAATGGCAGGAAATAGAGAACAGTCTGAACAAGAAGAACAGCAAGAAGGCCTACCAGACTGAAGCGGCTGACAAGTGTTAAACAGCCCAAAGTCTCCACGATCCAAAGCAAGTCTGGCATATGCCTTACAGAAGAACAAGAAGTCTTGGACAGATGGACAGAGTTCTGCTCTGACCTTTACAACCATACACCAAATGGAGACCCATCTGTTCTAGCATGTCCAGAGAACAGAAGAAGAAGAAATCCTCCCAATTCTCCTGAAAGAAGTTGAGGCAGCAGTGCAATCGCTGAAGAAAGGGAAGTCAGCAGAAGTGGACAACATACCCACGGAACTGCTACAAGCAGGAGGAGAAGTGATGATTGATGCCCTCACCATTATCTGTAACGAGATCTGGCAGAGTGGGGAGTGGTCTACACCATGAACCCAGTCGCTTGTCATCACTCTTCCCAAAAAAGGTAACCTTAAGGAGTGTGAACATTACCGCACCATCAGCCTCATCAGCCATCCCAGCAAGGTGCTCCTGAAAATAATACTCAACAGGTTGAAACCCCAAGCTGAACAAATCATAGCTGAAGAACAAGCAGGATTCAGGGCAGGGCGAAGTACCACTGAACAGATTTTCAACCTCAGAATAATCTGTGACAAATATCTACAGCACCAACATCTATATCATGTGTTCATAGAGTTCAAGAAGGCGTTTGACCGAGTCTGGCATGCAGCTCTATGGGCAACAATGAAAGTGTACAACATCAGCCCTAATTATTGAAGTCATCAAAAGCCTGTATGACAAGGCTAGCACAGCAGTGCAGTCCTCCATAACAGCGTCATCGGGAACTGGTTCAGAACAACAATCGGTGTGTGTCAAGGATGCCTACTCTCTCCAACACTCTTCAACATCTTCCTAGAACTCATCATGTCAGATGCCCTTGCAGATCATGAAGGCACTGTCAGCATAGGGGGTAGAGCAATCTCCAATCTTCGTTTTTTGCGGATGACATTGATGTATTGGCTGGAGAGGAACAAGAACTTGAACAGCTGGTACAAAGGCTTGACACCAACTCCAGAGCTTATGGAATGGAAATAAGTGCAGAGAAGACCAAAATGATGACCAACAACACCAATGGCAACAACACGGACATCAAAGTCCAAGGCCAAACCCTCAACACAGTGCATAACTTCAAATATTTAGGAGCCATGACAATGGGTCCCATCAGGAAGTCCTCTCCAGGATCGCACAAACAACTGCTGCCCTGACAAGGTTGAAGCCCATTTGGAAAGACAGGACCATCAGTCTACATTCCAAAGTAAGACTGCTGCGCTCCCTTGTCATCTCCTCCTATAGCGAAGCATGGACCCTCACAGCAGATCTCCAACGAAGAATACAAAGCATGGAGATGAGGTGCTACAGAAGACTTCTGGGCATTTCCTATACCCAACACATCACCAACAATGAAGTCCGACAGACCATCATACAAGCCATTAGACAACACAATGACCTGCTCACAGTGGTGAAGAAACGGAAACTCCGATGGTATGGCCACGTCACCAGATCATCAGGCCTTGCAAAGACTATTCTGCAAGGCACAGTGCAAGGAGGTAGAAGAAGAGGGAGACTGAAAAAGAGGTGGGAGGACAACATTCGAGAATGGACTGGTTTGACACTGAGCGAAGCAATCAGGGCTGCTGAGGACAGAGAAAGATGGAGTATGCTGGTTAAACGATCATATGTGGGGCCCCTAGGACCTCCGAGTTACGGGACAGGATAGGATAGGAGATGATGTGCTACAGAAGACTTCTTTTTCTTCGTAATACTGTGGATACCCCGTATTCGAGGAAAACGATTCCACTTTTGGCGTGCGCAGCCATGGTGCATGCTGGGTGTGTTCTTGACATGGGCACTCACCTGTCTATGACATGAGTGTCAGGATCTTTAAAGTCCGTTATGAAGGAATGTATGCGACACTGACTAGACCTCGGTTTATACTCTCATCCGAAGGAGTAGGAAACGGGAATAAAGTGTCTTTCCCAAGAACACAACACATGCCCCGGCCTGGGCTCGAACCCGGGACCTTCAGATCTGCAAGCCAAAGCTCTTCCATTAGGCCACTGTGCCACCCTTCTGGGCATTTCCTATATATCACATCACCAACACAGAAGTCCGACAGACCATCACACAATCCATTGGACATAATAATAATAATAAATAATAATTACTGTATTTATAATGCGCTTATCTTATAATAATTATAACTCTAAGCGCGCACTCACAACTCACGCACGCATGTGCACGCTTTAGACAATGACACATGTAACAATTACGCAAAAAATACATTCACTCAAATATACTCATACCACAAACAGACCAGACACTATATGTAAGAGACAGCTGGCGATGGGGTGCGTAGTGAGGTCATAGTGTTAGAACTGCTTGAAAAGGTAAGTTTTGAGGGCAGACTGGAAGGAGGTGGGAGAGGGTTTCTGACGGAGAGAGAGTGGAAGAGTATTCCAGATGGATGGGCCGTAGACAGAGAAGGAGCGGGACCCGAACGTGCTGAGTTTGGAGCGAGGAATGCGGAGGCGGAGAGGGTCGGAGGCAGAGCGAAGAGAGCGAGAGGGAATGTATGGGTGAAGTAAGTCAGAGAGATAGAGAGGAGCGGAGTTGTTGAGGGACTTGTAGCAGAGAGACAAGGTCTTGTGTTGAATGCGTTGGGAGATGGGAAGCCAGTGTAGGGCTTTGAGCAAGGGAGTGACGTGGTCAGATTTCTTCTTTCTGAGGACGAGGCGGGCAGTATTGTTTTGAACGCGTTGGAGAGGGAGAGTGGTGGAGCGGGGAAGGCCGGAAAGAAGGGAACTTTGCAATAGTCGATGCGAGACAGGATGAGGGAGACAGCAAGTTTGGTGGCAGCTTCAGTGGTGAGGTATTTTCTGATCTGACTGATTCGACGGAGGTGGAAGTAGCAGGCCCGGGCGGTTGCAGAGACAAAGCTAGTCATTGAGAGAGAAGAGTCAAGGATAACGCCAAGGTTCTTGGCAGAGTCGGAGAGAGGGATAGAGGTACCGTCAAGCTGAAGATGGAGAGAGGAGGGGAGCTGAGGGAGTTTCTGGCGTGTGCCTACCAGCATGGCTTCCATCATGATGACATGCTGACAGAGGTGTAGAAACGGAAACTGATGGTATGACCACATCACAAGATCATCAGGCCTTGCAAAGACCATCTGCATGGGACGGTGCAAGGAGGCAGAAGAAGAGGGAGACAGAAAAAGAGGTGGGAGGACAACATTCTAGAATGGACTGGCTTGACACTGAGCGAACATGATGGTTGCTGAGGACAGAGAAAGATGGAGCAAGCTGGTTAACCATCATTCTGTGGTGCCCAAATGACTTTTGAGTTACAGGAATAGGATAGGATGCAACAACATTTGGTTATTTGATCAGATATGCTTGAGAGATTACGTGAAGGTCATCCCAAGTCACTGATGATCAATCTCATGCCAAATAAAACTTGCTGTAGTTTTTTTTTGATAGTGCATGTGTATTTGTAGCCAGAGATCAAGATCATCCCAAGGTCAGGAGCATAGAAAGCAGTCAATATTTGAATTTAAATGCCAACATTTCATTTTATTTTTTTTTTTTTTTTTTTGGGGGGGGGGGGGGGGGGGGGCACTCAGTTTCATGTTGCATATTGCAAGTTCCATAAGGGGCAAGTGAGTCATATGGGCTTTGCCCATTCTAGTTTTGAACTGTGCTCTGATATGATTAAAGAAAGAGCACATTTTTAATACATCATATTTAAACAAGATTTTTTTTAGAGAAGAGTGTGGCAGCACAGGCGGCGGAAGCTGCTCAGGATTGGGGGGGGGCACACACACATTTTATTTACTGACATCAGGGCCGGACCTGGGAAAAGTCGGGGGGCAGGGGTTACAGATTCAGCGAAGGCGCGATGCGCCGAGCCTTCTAGGGGGGTCCGGGGGCCTGCTACCCCGGAATTTTTTTTTTCGAGGATGCAAAATGGTGCAATCTGGTGCAATCTGAACCTTGAAAAAGCCATCTGTGATGGTCTGGGACTTTGAGCTTTTTTAACAATTGAACTGACAAACTCTGGGTTACAAAAATTATCCTCTGCCCCTCCCTTAACAAAAAAAAACAACACACACACACACACACACACACAAACATTTATTTATCAGCAGAGATGTTTTGTATACTACACTACTTTACCTTGTAGTTTATGAACATCACCGCCCTGCTTTCAATTAATTCATTCTTGCTGCACTAGGTTCCTCGGCATTAGTACCATTTGTGAATTGTATCTTCTGGCAAAACAGTTCACTGCCTCTTTGAAGTCAATATCAACATCCCTGTGCACTTTCAGTAAAGCAAGTCCATTGAGTCTGTTGCCCCATTGTAGAGCGCAGGTAGTTTACCAGGTTGCGCAACTGAACGCTCACACTTGGCAGTAGTGACAGGCAGAGTGCAAAGGTTCTTTAGCATGATGAACAGGTTGGGATAAAAATCCCTGTCACAATGTTTCAGTGCTTCTGATGCCGTGGATGGGATGATAGCTGTCGCATTCTCAGCAGCACTTCGCCATTTGCAAACCCACCGTTGGTATTCTGCATCAAGGGTAGCGTTGTCTGGTAGGTCAGACTTCCACAACATTGCCAGTGTCTTCACCCCTTCTGGAACCTGCATGAAACCATCCTGGTTGTCTATTAAAGTGCTTGGCACCAGACAGAGACCATCAACTGCTAACCTTGCATTCTAACCACAGAATGATGGTTAACCTGAGTCCAATTCGGTTGACAGGTGTTCCAAGAAAGGAATAGCAATGCTAATCTTGAAATATTCTTCTGGAGTGGCCGCAGGTTGGTTGTCACGGAGAGTCTGTCGGGATGCTTGACAAGGAACAATAACACCAGTTGTCAAAGCATTTGCCATTTTGCTGACTTCACCAAACCAGGCAACGAACGCTGTGTCGACATCTCTTCTAATAGAAGACATGCAGTTACTGACCTCTTTGATTTCCCTGTAGGCATTGACAACATCTTTTGTCCTTTTCTGCAGCTTCACTGTGAAGGGTTTCCATTTCAACGATGTTTTTGGACGATTCAGCGAAGGTCGTTTCAATGTATGTTCGTTACAACGAATTGTCATAATTATCAACTTAGCATCTTAATTAATATTTTAAAAAAGTCGTTTTTAATGGATTAGGGCAGTATCAAGGTGAAGGTGCTGGAAGAGGCTTGCGGCCAGAACAAGAAAATATGGCTGCATTTACTAATTTAGGCTTAGGGATTGGGTTACTTGGTCGTTTCAACGGGAAAATGCTTTGGACGTTTCAACGGATCCCTTGAAATGGATTTCCGTTGAATTGACTATAAATAACTCTTTGTACTTTGGACCAAAAGTGACTAAAAACTGCAATGTTTTAAAAACAATTTTAAAAAAATTTAAACTCTGCATTAAAAAAAATTCAAATTTTTTTAATTTTGGAGGGGTCCGGCCCTGGACATTTACTCCAAATAATTTGAACTATTTTCATAGACACTATGTGAGAGAGAAAAAAAATCATTTATTTCTACAACTGTGCATATAAGAGAGAAGAGAGAGAGAGAGAGCGAGAGAGAGAGAGAGAGAGAGAGGGGAGGGTAGAGAGAAAGGGAGAGAAACTGACCTGACAATGTTGATCCATCACAGTAACAAAAGTCATGCATGTCTTTTGGCATAGGAAATTACACTGTTAATTTTCCAAAGTATGCCGTCTGACGGCGTTCATTTCTATTAATAAATTCTTAAGCAGTTTGCGCTAGGTCTAGTTGATCTACTTTGTCTTCGAACACATGCATTATAAGACAATTATTTATACGCTCCTTTGTCATCGTTGCCCGAAGGTATGATTTTACCCGCTTTAGGGCTGATAAACTGCGTTCAGCCATTGCAGTTGTGGTTGGGATGGTGAAGTACAGTCTGAGAAGTTTATCCACTTCACTCAGCATCCGTCGCACAGTGTCAGAAGCTTTCAGTTCATCCGGCAGTTCTTGGAAGATGGTGATCCTAGAGTTAGCCGCCTTCCTGGTGTCACCCTGCAGTGCATGTGGGAGGAGTTCTAGCTGAGTTTTGAGTCTGTCCAAGTCGATGTCAGCGGAATATGTATCTTTGATTTCTTGAGGAATTTCTGTTCTCTTCACTGCTGCTCCATCACTTAGAAGAACTTCAATTTTCCTTGGTAAGTCGAGAGCTATTTGATCAAACCGGCTCTTTAATTGTTCTTTGATGTTGTCAATGGCCTCACAGTATTGCTGTCTGTAGTAAGCAGATGGACAAGAGTAGCTGTGACCCTGTGAGCCATCGTCCAGTCTTCGTGGAGGCTGCTTCTGTCTAGGAACGCAAAGCTCATCACACAAATGTGCAGCTTTCGTTGTGATGTCAGCAAAAGTCTCATAACAATCTTCATGCCGCATGCTTTCCAGTGTTCTCAGACAAATGTCAGCAGCGTTTACTGCGTCATCACAAGTCGTTTGTTTTCTTTGAAGAACTGTCGCCAGCTCTTCAGTCACAGCAAGGATCTCATCTTTGAATCTTTTTGCAACTCCTGACACATGACCCTGAAAATTACTCGCCCCGTCGTAGGCCTGGCCCCTGCAGTTTTGCACTGGCAAGTCAAGTCTGATCAAGCAGTCCTTCAGTGCTTTGAAAATGGTCTCAGAACAGGTATTGTTAACTTGCATCAGTCCAGAGAGGGGGAAAATATTGGTTTGAACCTCCAAATATTGTTTTTTGAGGGGCTGAATATGTGGGGGGGGGGGGGGGGCAAATGTATAGGTTTGCCCCCCCCCAATATTTTTCTGGGGGGGGCCAGTGCCCCCTTTCCCCCCCTCCCCCCCTCCGCTTCCGCCGCCTGTGGGCAGGATGTGAAATTTTAAGGGAGATTGGATTGTATTTTAAGATTTGAATAGTTATATAGTTTTAATTTAGCATTTTTCAGACCCTGATTCGGCTCTTTGTAGTCCGCTAACTAACAAACATAATTAGCATTCGAGTCATATGGTCTTTGCCATTCTGGTTGAAGTAAAGAAGTCTGAAAAGTACGTTCTGAAAGTTGATTTTTGTATGGAAAAGGAGGTGTTCCCAAGAAGGTTGTTCATTGTGCAGTTTTCAGTCGTATTGTTATTGTAGTGTATTTTGGCCAGAGATGGCTTTGCTTACGTCATGCTTGTGCTTCTGATAGGTCTGTTTGTGGATTGTGAGTTTGGAAGATGCCACCTGCACTACTTTCGGACTACTTGCTATTGGCACATTATTTATTGTTTATTTATTTTCAGGAAGACCAGCTTCAAGCTAAGGAAGCCAGAAGCAGACATTTTACATTATGGATTATAAGATGATCAAAATGCATCGTGAGGTCTTTGATGAGTGGATGGAACTCAAAACAACAAAGAACTTAAAGTCGAACAACCAACTGGCTGTCCTTCTTCTTCAGTGGTATGATGTATAATTTGATTATGTTATGATGATTATGAATAAAATCAAATCAGTTCAATTCAATTCAACAAATCTTTTATTACATCATCAAGGAATTTGGACATCAGTCATCACTCAAGTAAAAGTAAATTTACAAGTTATTGTTACAGTGGAACCTCTCTACAACGACCTTGAAAATGTTGACAAAAATCGGTCTTTATAGAGAGGGGTCTTTATAGAGAGGGGTCTTTACAGAGAGCATAATGGCCTTTTCTTGAATCAATTTGCCAGTGATCGGAATATTCTTTCTTCTAGCATCCAGAAACCAATCCCAAACTTTCTCATTTACTTCCGAATATGTTGTCTTCCTCCGTTTTGATCGCATACGATCGGCATTATCACCACTTTCCCACCTTTTAAGAATGTCATCTTTGTCTCTGATAATTCCTTGAATTTGTGTTTTTCCAACTTTAAGACTCTTTGCGATCGCAATGGCAGTCTTTCCTTTTTTGTGTCTGTTTACAACATTAACTCGATCTTCCAGAGATAAAAATTTTCTTTTCTTTGTAGACTCCATCATCCCATCACGCTTTCTTTGCTTCTTCTCAGTGCCGCGCTCGTGATGTGAATAAAGAGTCTGTATCTGTATCTGTATCTGTAAAGTGAAATGCAAACCCCAAACGAGTAGAATCTAGAATGTGACGTTACAAGATGACGTCAAACTTATAGAAGATTACTTTATCGGCTGGAGTGTCACATATAGGTACCTGTCTGACTGTGCTGAACAAGATCGTAGACAGTTTTTATTGTGCAGTCATGCCGAGAAAGTCGCTATACGGTCTGCAAAGATCGGTCGTTAGTCGTTATAGCGAGGGAGTCGCTATACTGATGACAGCAATATAAGGAAATACATCGGTTAAAATAAAATGGGTCGTTGTAGCGGGGGAGTCGTTATAGAGGGGGGTCGTTGTGAGAGGTTCCACTGTATTGTTAGTATGATGTGTATTTGTGTTTGTACACTATGGTGCAATTTCTTGAAAGAGATGATAAAGTTGTTTTATCTGTTTCGGGGTTTTCTGTATAAATAATATCCCACTTTGTGGAAATTTATTGCTTTAAATTACCACCATTTCTATCATTCTCATTTGTTCTTTCTCGGTCCTTATCTGTTCTATTAATCTACTTTGTTCTTTAGCCACGGTCTACCTTTTTTCTTGAAAACTCCCCAAAACTCCTAATTTGTGTTTGGTCAGCTTGGGGATATTGGATGTTTTTCGACAAATGTTTATTAGGGCTTTCTGTGTTATTATTATTTAGCAATTTTATATATACATATGTGTTTTGTTAATATTTTATAATGATGTTTATATTCTATTTTATGTTTATATTCTATTTTGTTTTTGTAAACGGGGGTTCGATAAATTGGAGTACAGCATCGCAGGCATACGCCTGCATGCACACAGCACATGCACACACACCATTCTACAGATGCCCAGGTTCCACAGCCGCGTTGGTTAACGGTGAACACATTGGTAGTGTTGTTTGATCTAGAAAAGGCGTATGACATGAGTTGGAAGTTCGGGATTCTAAAAGATCTAGAACTCCTGGGGTTCTGTGGGAACTTACCCATTTTTATAGAACATTTTGTAACTGATAGAAAGTTTCAGATCTGACGAGTTCCACACCTCTTGCGGAACCTAGTACACACACTGGCAATGGAAATCACTATGAATAAAATGACTCAGATTTTGGGAGCATTGTGCAAACGGATGAACAATCTAGAGAAAATGCTTTCGTTGTTTGGTCACAGGGGGGGGGGGGGGGGGGTTTCTCCAGCCCCATCAGATACACTGGAGAACTTGCCGACGGTCACGTCCAAAACCATCAATCCCAACACGCAGACAGCCGTGTCTAAAGCCGTCACACCTGCAGCGAGAGAGGCCATGCCTCAGGCCGCCACAACATCGACGGCAGGCTTAAGCAACTGGGTGGTCGCAGAGGCGGCCAAGTTCTTAGTGGCTCAGCAGGGGAGTGTCAGGGGAGGAGAGGGAAAAGTTGGAAAGGGTGAGGGGGAAAGAAGATCCAAGAACCAGTGCTGGGGAGAAGGGGAGGAAGCCGGCTGGCAGTTTGGGATCCGGGAGTTTGAAGAAAAATCAAAAGCCTTGACCCCTTTCTTCCAAGCACCATCAACCTCTCTAGACGGAGAACCGTTTCGGGGAGTTGATGGACCATGAGGAGATGGATGAGGGTAAGAAAACTTAAGAGACATAATTGTGCTCTCAGGGGTGGAAATATTTATCTTTCTTTTACTTCATTTTTATGGCTATCTTACAATGGAATATACGTGGGATAAGAGCAAATTATGAGGAGTTATGCTGTCTGCTGACAGAGCATCGACCTGAGGTGTTGGCCATTCAGGAGACTCTCATTTCAGAGAGACAGCCTATAGATATCTCTGGTTACTTGTCACTAAATTGTCTATCTTCTAGAGGCATTTCACTCTTTATTCATAGAAACGTCCCATTTCATCCAATTTCATTCAACACAAGTTTACCAGCAGTAGCAGCCAGAGTATCTCTTTTCAAGTCCCTTAGAGTATGTTCCATATATATCTGACCCCATCAGTAAATGTAAATTAAAATGACCTTGATAATTTGATCCAACATTTACCTACCCCTTTTTTGTTAGGAGACTTTAATGGACGCTCTCCCCTGTGGGGCAGCGATCGTACCGATTCTCAGGGGAAAATAATTGAAGACATTTTAGACTCATTGAATCTGGTAACTTTGAATGAGGGTGTTCCAACTTTTTTCTGTTAAAGAACTGCTTCTTTATCACACATTGATATATCGATCTGTGATCCCTCATTACTTTTGGGCTTTAAATGGACAGTTTTAGAAGATCTTCATGGCAGCGATCACTTTCCGGTTTTATTGAAACATGACTCGGACAACCTTGAGCAAACTCATGGCAGGTGTAAACTGAAACAAGCTAACTGGAGTCTGTTTTCCAACCTGTCTGAGATTCAGTTATGTGCTAAAAAACAGGAATTTTCACATGCCATAGACCCAATACAGCTCTACTCGGACATAGTTATAAACAGTGCCAAGGAGTCCATTCCGCAAACTTCATCAAAACCTCATACACTTAAAAAACCCTGGTTTGATGATGAATGTAAAAAACTTCAGCAAGCCAGTAAAAAAGCTTTAAGAATGATGTATTTACACCCAAGCTGTGAGCCCAATGTCGACAGCTCTTCAAATGTAAGAGAAGAGAATAGTGGAGAGGTTTCTGCTCCACGCTAAATTCGAAAGCGAAACTGTTGAAGGTTTGGAAAGTGGTCCGCAAACTCAAAAATAAAAGTAACAAACAGGTCAGCCCATGCCTTTATGTGCTTGGGGACCTAATCGGAGATAAAAACCTAGTAGCTGATCTTTTGGCCTCTTCTTTTGATGTAAATTCTTCCTCTCAAAACTATTCTGTTTCTTTTCAAACTATTAAAACACATAAAATTTAAGATTTGATCCATTTTATTGTAGCCGGGTGGGCAACGAAGAATTTATGACAATTACGATATGTAGGCCTTACTCTGTTCTGTTATTTTTAAACTAGCTGTATGCAATAATTTGATAGGGACATACATCGGAAGAGAAACAGAGGAAAAGTTGTAAAAAGAGGTTAGATGTAAATAATTGTTGTTGTGTTAGGTGATTTCTAGTTTAGTCCGTCATAGTCGGAACCCATAATAGTAACCATGTCATGTTGTATATCGTTGGAAAGGGGAGACGTTCTTTCTTTGTCATTATTATTATTATTATTTATAATTGTATTAAATTAAAGAGTTAGTACAAGTTTAGACTCGTGACACTCTTAAAAGCAGCAGCCAACTCCCTCTTAAATTGAGTATTATTTTTATTTCGTAGTAGATAGGTCCGAGATTCTTATATCAGTAGAAAGGTTGTATTTCCGCGTTTCCGCCCATATATAATTTGTTTAGTGTTAGTTGGCGTTTCAAGCCTTATATGTAAAATAAAGATTAACAACTAACACAAATTACCGAGAGAGGCGAACATTTTGGGACGTGCAGCACACGTTAATCATCGGGTTCTGTACGGTTGGCGGCACCACGTGAAAGCCCGGATGTGCAAATATTTTGGGACACACACACTCGGACACACTCGGACACACACACTCAGACACACACACTCGCACATGGCAGAGGAAGAAAAAAAAAGACAGGGCTGGAGCATGCAGAAAGAGAACAAGAGAACTGGAGAACGAGTCAGACACACAGAGAGGGCCGAATGTAGCTGTACGAGCATTGCCTGTTGCGCTCTCTTAGTATGATGCACTTCGAGAATAAAACTTTCAACGGTCATCAACGAACTTGGCGTTTTGGAGAGAGAGAGAGAGAATGTGTAAGAATTCTTCTTCACCCTAGCCTCCATCACTGTATCATCGTCTCTCCAACCACCAACATCACCACGTGATAATATTTTAAGATAACGCCTCTCCGGTCCTGATTTGGCTCGGAAGAGTCCGCTGGACCTAAAGCAACCATGTAATGTAATGTAATGTAATTTCCCTTAAAAGATTTTCCAATTTGTTTTATACTCTGACCTGCATTGTTTGACTGGTTCTTATTGTAAACGGCTGTGGCAGACCGAATGGTCTGATCAAATCAATAACAAATTATTTCAAATTCTTCCAGATTTGTCTGCTTCTTTGCCTAACTCTGTATCCACCCGCAAAAAAGAAACTGTTTTGGCTCGCTTTCATATTGGGCATACTTATGTCACCCATAGTTTTCTTTTGAAAGGAGAAGAACCACCATGGTGCTTTGCCTGTGACAGATCCTTTTCCATCCACCATTTTATGTCTGAATGTGCTGATCTGGTTGATGAAAGAGAAAGATATTTTGGTTCGATACCTTTTAATGAGATTTTTAAGGTTAGCAATTCAATTCAATTCAATTCAATTCAAGATTTATTCGCCAAGTGACATACATACAGTTATAGTATACATGACACAAAGAATGCTTTAGATCAGCGGCAGGCATGCACAAGATACATAACAAACGAATAACGCATAGATCTAGTGCGACCTATGTAACCACCATTATACTAGACAGCAGACCTACGCCTGACTAGAACACTCATGTAGAACATAGAAATACAGACATCAACAAACACAACCGAATTACAGATAACAAAACAGGTGCATGATTTTTAATGTACATCATCAGACACATCAAATATACAGATGACTAAAATAGATTCGCACGCAGAAGCACCCTCCCGCAATTCATGACTAATATGACTATACAAGTGCACGCAATAAGGAGCAGCCTAAATAATCCTTATAATTGATTTAAGTGTCTGATAGACCACGGGAAGAAGCCATTCAGTGAGCGTGTGGTTTTGCTGGGGAGGGAACGGAATCTACGGCCTGAGGGGAGCATCTGGAAGAGCACGTGGGCGGGGTGGGACTCATCATGGATAATATGTTTGGCTCTATGTTAGCAATAATAAACAATTGTTTCAATTTTTACATGGTGTTAGTTTGTTTTATGGCATATAGGTCATGTCGTTTTGTTTATATTCTTGGTTAAAATTTTATTAGTAAGACTGGTTTTATTTACATCATTTACCATATTTAAATATTAGCAGTTTTGTCTGATTTTGCTTAGCTTTGTGTGGTCTTGATTTGGCTCTTACCCCCGTTGGGATGCCGCGGGTTTCAGTATAGTTTCCCCACTTTCTGTAAATTTAGTGCTTTAAATTCCCACTGTTGCTGTCTTTCTCATTTGTTCTTTCTCATTCCTGCTCTGTTCTATCAATCTGCTATACTATCTTCTTCTTTGCTAGACCAGTCAGTGAGTCACCTACCTTTTTTTCTTGAAAACTCTTCTGGGACAAGACTCCTTATTTGTGTATGAGGTCTGTTGGATCAGCTTGGGAATATTGGACGCTTTCTGCCAGGTGGTCACTAGGGTTTCCTATGATGTTATTATTTAGCAATGTAGGTATTTTATATGTGATTTGTTGATAATTTATAATGATGTTTGTATTCTATTTTTTTTTGTAAACAGGGGTTCTATAAATAATTAAATTAGAGTATAGCCTCAGCGTCCCCTGCATAGGATGTCTTTATTGTAAAGTGACTGGCTGGTGGAGAGTATTCAGTTTTACCACTAGGGTTGTTTCAGCAGATCTTTTATGTGGATCAGGGGTTGTCCGGTCCTGATTTGGCTCGGAAGATTCCGCTGGACCTAAAGCAATAATCATGTAATGTAATGTAATTTGGCTCTTGGCAGTCCACTAGACTCTATAGACATTGAATATCTATCTATTCACAACTATCCACAGTTATTTTTTTCCAGAGATAGAGGAATCGGCTGTTCATCCCACCCACCCCTCATCCCCCTTTTCTCCTAAAAAAAGTGCTTTTTGAGTATTTTACATCACTCTACTCTTTCTTCAAATGCCCACCCCCGTTGGGGTGCCGGGGGTTTCAGTATAAATAGTATCCCCACTTTCTGGAAATTTAGTGCTTTAAATTCTCACTGTCGCTGTCTTTCTCATTTGCTCTTTCTCATTCCTGCTGTGTTCTATCAATCTGCTATACTATCTTGTTCTTCGCTAGACCAATCACCTATCTTTTTTCTTGAAAACTCTTCCGGGACAAAACTCCTTATTTGTGTATCATGGGGTCTGTTGGATCAGCTTGGGAATATTGGACGCTTTCTGCCAGGTGGTCACTAGGGCTTCCTATGATGTTATTATGTAACCATGTAGGCATTTTATATGTAAGTGTTTTGTTGATAATTTATAATGATGTTTGTATTCTATTTTGTTTTTGTAAACGGGGGTTCGATAAATTAGAGTACAGCCTCAGCGTCCCCTGCGTGGGATGTCTTTATTGTAAAGTGACTGGCTGGTGGAGAGCTTTCAGTTTTACCACTAGGGATGTTTCAGCAAATCTTTTATGGGGATCGGGGGTTGTCCGGTCCTGATTTGGCTCAGAAGAGTCCGCTGGACCTAAAGCAATAATCATGTAATGTAATGTCTTCAAATGCCATATTTGTTAAAATATATATGCTATTTTAGTGTCTTAAATCATGTCTTGAATTAGGACCCCCATTTCTCAAGTACACCTTACATCATAAACTCTTTTTTTGTCATTTGTATTTCATAAAAAACAACTTATAATATTACTTTTTTAACCGTCAACCAGCAAACCAGGCTTTAACTGAATATTATTAGATCAAAGATTAGATGTGTAGGTATGCTGGAAGTATATTTTGCTTAACGAGGTACTTTTTTGTTGCCATAATCAATGTCTGCAAGATCCATTTTCCCTCATTCTAGGGGCTTCATTTTAAACAGATTTTGCGATCATTGCGCGTGTTGTTCAGCTGAACAAATCATAGCTGAAGAATAAGCAGGATTCAGGGCTGGGCGAAGTACCACTGAACATATGTGTCGCCGCATGACAAAACCCGGCTAAAGACGCCAGGATTGATTTGCTGCTACAGCCGTAGAACACTAAAATAGGCTACCCCATCAATTTTAAGATTGTTGCCTCTTTGTCTTTATTTAAGACTTTTCTTTAATATCCCAAACGGATTTTGTTCAAAAATTACTAAAACATTGTCTATTTTGTTGATTTTGATAAGGGTGTTGATCACACCTTGCTAAAACAATGGCACTAATTGACCTCCGATACCCCAACTTTTCTTGTCCGACTATGAAGGGAAATCCCCAATGTGGATTATAACGTCTGGGGAGTGAAAAGCCCCTATTGGTACTACTTTTTGGTACATAAAAGTGTGTGGCGTATGAATTTTTCATGAAATTCCTTGTTCTGAAGCTTGCTTGTGACACAAGTTGTGTTCGAATGCGTCTCTAGCTCTGTCGTGAAAAACGGAAGTGTTTCCTATAGATTTTCGTCAATTTTTAGTTCAAAGTGAATTTTTTAATGTAGATAAACTCATCTTACATCTATTTCAAGTGTTTTCTTGCAATATTTATGTTGCATTTGTTAGAAACAATTTGTCAAAGTAAGTGACCGATTCTTTTTGGAAACCGGAAGTGATGGCTTCGTCTCCAGCGTCAGTAGATGTGTCGTCTGCTAGAGTAGCTAGGGCCTTGAATCGACCCGGTTTTGCTTCTGAAGAGCTCCAAGACCTGCTTTCGGACTATTTTTATGATGGTGCCGGTGGGAACTGTGATGAGGATTATGATTCTGACGAGCAGAAGCTTGATCCCGTTATTAAACGATACTGTTTGTTTTCATTCAATGATTCATGTTTCGTAGGCCTCTTCGCTATAGGCGTGTCTTTAATAATCCGTCATTCTACTTGCATAGATTTAGGTAAAGGTTGAAAAGGCAATATCAGTGAAAGGATTACAGTAGGAGTGTGGAAAATATTTCAGTAGTATATTTTGTTGGGTGGGGGTGGGGTGGGGAGGGTTGAAAAGGTAAGTAGTCTGGCCTGCATTCAATATTACTAGCATGACAAGTTGACTATGTTCTCAGTATTTATTATTGTTGGTTTGTCTGTTTTAGGAAATGAACATGAGGACTATTTACCAAATTACTAGTAATTAGTATTTGCTTTGATATTTGTGTTTATTTAAACTTTATAGAGCAAAATGACATGTTATTTTGATTTACACCTGTGACGCGACAGATTTATTCGACGTTCTGAAGGGAGTGGAGAATCTGGGAATTATTAAAGCTTGACACAAGTATATCAACTAACAAGTTAGTATCTCTCTTCTATGTCTCTATCGACGTGCGCGTACAACCGGTTGCTTCTCTTTACATGCTTTGCGCTCCATAAAGCGTCGTCGGCCTGAAATAACTTTTTAGAAACTTCAAAACCCAGGGGAATTATGGGTAGAGAAATCCTTTTCTGAAATGACGTCGGCCAAATCCTTCTTTAGTTTCTTTGCTCGAGCAAAGGCAACCTCATAGGTATGGAGCACTTCGTCCATTATAACTCCATCGCTGATAATACTGCTGACAAGTTTCTGCCTTTGTTCACTACCAGAAATATGCAGTTCCTCTCCCAACTTTCTTGTCATTTCAGCGAGCACATCTTCGCGAGAACAGATTTCCCAGAATTCTCTATTCTATTTTTAGGTTTCGGATATCCCCGTCTCAGCTTGTGGCTAAACGGGACCACCGCACGTCGACTGGGGGCAATACGAGATACTAACTTGTTAGTTGATATACTTGTGAGCTTGATTATTAGGACTGAAAACTACCTAATGAAACTTTTGTTTTAGGTTTGTAGTCTTTGTTTGACTATTTGAACTGAGCTGATGTAGCTGCTTGCAATTAAACAAAAGATTACTTGACCGACGAGGGATTTAAGAGAGGGGGAGGGGGGGGCATTATGATAGGGTTTATTTTAGAAAAATGATTGATTCAGGCCATGTTCTTGAAATATTATGTGTTTGAGTTATTATAGACTTGCTAAACACTTGTTTTATTTCTAATATGTTTAAACACACTATCAGGCATGGGAATTGTATGCCCATTCGCGTATATACGCCCCTACCAACATCCAAATGCTTCTGAAATTTTCGGTACGCCCCTGGAAAAGACGTAAGCAAATAAACTGATCGCGCATCTTTTAGTTGATTGTCGTTCACCCAGAGAGTTATCGTTCTTGCGCGCTAGCGATTGCCGCCATCTTGACTTTAAACTGAAAGCATTTCCAAATCAAAATGAGTCGGTTCGTCAAAAGAGGTGAATTTTTCTGTGATGAAGGATCACGATACAAATGGAATTGGTCGTGGATGGATTCGGAAGGTGGCAAAGGAAGCAAGATTGATTATAGATATGGACTGCATCTACGGAAATTGCACGACAAAGGCTTGTGCTTTTGTGCTCTTTGCAACACAACAATTAAGTATGGAAATCGAGGGATTGTTGCTCTGCACAAACATATGCAGTCTGATGCTCATTGCCAGAAAGTGAAAACAGAATCGACAAATTTCACACTGCCAGGCAAGTTTATTCTCTTTGACTTGCTTCTCTTCATTTTTGTTGTACTCTCTCTCTCTCTCTCTCTCTCTCTCTTTCTCTCTCTCCACATTTCTTCATCTTTTTTTTGTTGTATTCTATTTCTCACTATGTCTATTCAAATTTATTCATTGTTTAGTTGTATTCTCACCTTTCTTTCTCTTTCCTTTATTTTTCTTTAATTTTTTTCTCTCTGCTTTCTTTCTATCAACTTTTTTTCATTTTTGTTCCAGTGTTCAATGAATTTTTCGTTTATATAAATTTTCGTAACTGTTCAGGAATTATTGAAATTATTTATGGTTAAGACTATGGACTTTTTAGTTGTGTAATTATGTTTTCCAGGACAACCCCTAACGCGAGATGCAAAATACGGCGTTCACCCATCCATGGTGGCACAGATTGATGAAGTGCAAGCACCTGACCCTCTTGTTCCACTGGATGACAGAATTAAAAACTTGGAAGCTCTCACCCTTGGGTTCATTGCAGAGCATTCCCTGTCACTGTCCATGACTCCATCACTGCTAGAATATGCTAAGGCTATGGCACGAGATACCAAGGCACTTGCATCAACAAGCATGGACAGAACAACCGCAAGCTACAAGCTGAGGCATGGTCTGGCAGCTGCTCTGAAAGAAGAACTTTTGAAAGAGCTGAGAGAGTGTTATTTCAGCTTGAATTTGGATGAGGCCACAAGCAAAACAAATTGCAAGGTGGTGGCTGTTCTCTCTTCTCACTTCTCTCCAACACAGCAAAAAATTGTCGTGCATCATCTGGCTGCTTTTGAAGTGGTGAAAGTCAGCTCTGAAGCACTTTTCCTTGAAATGGACAAACTGATGCAACAACTGGATCTGCCTTGGAACAATGTGGTTTCTGTGTTGATGGACTCCTGTCGCGTTATGAGAGGGGAAAAAAGTGGACTGGAGATGAAAATCAGGAAAGTAGCTAAGAACCTCCTTGACATCGACGGAGACACTTGCCATCACGCACATAATGCAGCAAAGCAGTTTTGCTCCACATTCAACCACCATGTGGAAGAGCTGCTTAACATAATTCATACTGAGTTCAAGTGGAGTGCCGAATTTCGAGAGTTATTCTACCACATCTGTATAGCTCTTGGTATCAAAGCAACCATGCCTGAAAGATATGTTCCCCATCGCTGGCTTTCGGTCCTTGATGTTTCTGTAGCAGACATGCCTACCCGTACGGAATTTCCGTATTTTTTCCGGAAATTTGAAAAACTCGGCAAGAAAATACGGATATTTGTTTTACGGTACGGAAATTTAAAAAAATGATAAAGAAAAAAAAATCAAAATCGTTGGCCTGTGGTAATGCACCGCATGACCTTTTTCCGAAGGTTTAATGCCGCAATGCGCAGTCGCAGTGGAGACCTGTGACATCGAAGTTTCCGGTAGAGGCACAGAAGTTTGCCGAACCCGTTTTTGCACAGTCGCAGTAAAGATCGGTGCTCGTGAATTTAAAACATGGCGTTCAAACGAATGGCTAAGCAAAGTGATTGTGAATCTGAATCTTTAAAAAAAAACGCGCAAGGGGCAGACATTTCTTGCCTCGTATTCGGAAAAGTGTCCTTTCGTTATTCGCGGCAGCACTGACTCAAAAGTACGATTTGTGCCAACCAGTTTGGCATCTCCGCCGGTGATATGAACGACATCAAGCGGCACGCGGAAGGCCCACAGTATATGAAGAATTACGAGGCTTTGGAGAAGAAAAAGATCATTGTGGCAGCAAATCAATCTATCACTGGATTCTTTGCATAATATCAAAAAGGATGAGTGCAAAAACAAGGTAGTAAAACTAAAAGTAAATACGGAAATCGTAATAGTGATACTGAAATTTGAAAAAGCTAATAGTAATAATACGGAAACTTCAAATTGAGGGTAGGCATGTCTGCTGTAGACACACGTCGCTTGTTCGATGCCTTAATTCTCTACACAGCAAGTTTTCTATCCAAAAATGATGCTGAAGTGTATGAGGAGATTGTGGAAGAAGTCTTTCAGGAGAGAAAAGTCAGTGACAAAGGCAGGGAGGCAGTTCAAGAGATTCAAAAAACCCTTAGGAAAAAAATGACTGCCTGCACTAAGGAGGGCAAGGATAGAAAACACAGACTTGTGGCTAAAGTATTTGAACAAAGGCAAAAGACAGAAGCCATCCTTGAAGTGTATACAGTTGTCTTGCCAACACTGAAGGAGTATGTCCTCTTTTTTCAGAAGAGAGATCCTGTCATCCACAGGCTTCATGATAAACAAGTTGAACTTTTGACATCTTTCCTGGCCTTCTTTGTCAAACCTGAAGTGCTGAAGGAACACACAAAGGATCTCACAACCATTCAAGTTGATGAGAAGGATAATCACTTAGGTTCCAGCCTGCTTTTGGCATCATTTGGATCAAAAGTTCAACAGTTGCCAAAACACATCACAAAGGAGCTACAAGAGATGCTGTTGCAGGGGTTTCAAGCATCTGCGAAATGCCTGCAAAGAAAAATGCCACTAGACAACAAGACTCTCCAGATTTGCAGAGCACTTGATCCAGTGGCAAGGAATACCACCATTGCTGTAAAACTGCTGCTGGACATAATCCGTGAAACCAAACTGGTTCCAGAAGATGATCTTGCTAACTTTAGAAAAGATGTTAGAGTTAGGGTTAGGGCACAGATCCCATCCTTGACCAGAAGAGCACCACAATGAAAATAGATGAGTGGTGGGCACAGGTGGATGCAAAAAAGTATCCCACTTTGACAAAGGTGGCAAAGGCACTACTCAGTTGTTTTCATGGACCAATCGTGGAAAGCTCATTCAGCCAGATGGGAGAAATTCTCCATGAGGGAAGGTCAAGACTTGACATTGACACCTATGCAGCCATTATGACCGTGAAAACTACTTTGGAGGCCAAGAAATGCAGTGCAGTGGCAGTGCAAATGTTTGCAAAAAAAGACCCTTTGCATGGTACAGTTTGCCCTAAGATCTGGAAAGCGCTTAGGGAAGCTTGGAAAATCAATGAAAGCAGAAAGGATGGGCAAAAGCTGCAAAGAGACCAGCAGAACGAGAAGCTGGTCATGCAGTTTAACAGTTCCTTCAAAATCTTCTGCAAACAAGGAACTGTTGCAGCAAAACAAAGGGAAAAGACCTTCATCAGAAAGTCCATGTCAGAGAGAACAACCAAAGGAGAAAGAGAGAAGAACTGCAAACTGTCACGACAAATTTCCAAGCCCTGTTGTTGTGAACGCATGTAACCCAACTAAAGCGGTCTCTGAAATCCCCAAAACCAAAAAACAAGTGTCGATGCTGTCGTTTTTAAAGTGATTTTAAACTTAGAGATTATACTGGTTAAATTTGTTGTCTGATTTTTGAGATCTGATCAATCAAAGACTGGAACCAGCTAGTCAACTTCATCGTCTGCCAATGATAGCTTTATAAATTTTAGAAATAGACTGACAGCAAGGCCCTTATTGGGCACATGGTGCACATCAACAGGCAACACCCAGCCGCTGCACCACGCCAGACAACTGGATGCAAGTAGTGTAATTTACAGAAACAGATCTATACTAGATAGATTTGGTGAGTTTGTTTTTAATAGTACAAGAATGCATCTATACTACATAAAAGAGTCTTAATCACATGTTTGTGTAAAGTATGTTTTTATGAGCCAAAAGTAAAGTGACTAAATGTTTTTTTCATTCCATTTGTTCAATTATTTGTATGCTGAATAGTAGTAAAAATTGCGTTGAAAACTGCAAAATCTCTCAGCTTCAGGGGGCTTCGCACCCTGACCCCCACAAGGGGCAACTACCAGGCGGCCCCCTGGACCCCCGCACATTTATACTCCCCTCCAAGTCTTACTCATTCTCATCCCTGCACTATGCATTATGGATGGGTACAGAATATAATTGTGCGTACTGTTTTAATTTGTTTATGTTCAGTATTGTGTGGATGGTGAATAATGTGAATTTTCTCATCTTATCTCAACTCACTGCCATATTGCTGCCATCTTCCTGATTGTTTTGATACCAAATACATGCATGGGAAAATTCTGGTTGTGAAGTAATTATCATTTTACAATTCAAAACTTTGAAGGAAATTAGCCCCCGAGAAAATAAAATATTTAAAAAAATCATAAAACATCAACCAATAAAGATAAAACAATTTGTTTTTTTGCAGTTTGAAGATTATTTTTAGTACTTTGTTAATAAATAAATAAGTAATTTTTCATATTTTGACACTTTAGCCTGGTTTTCTCATGCTGCAACACATATTTTCAACCTCAGCATAATCTGCGAGAAATACCTACAGCACCAACAACATCTATATCTTGTTTGTAGACTTCAAGAAAGCGTTTGACCGAGTCTGGCATGCAGCTCTGGGCAACCATGAGAGTGTACAACATCAGCCCTAAAATTATTGAAGTCATCAAAAGCCTGTATGACAAGACTACCAGTGCAATCCTCCACAACAGCGCCATCAGGAACTGGTTCAGAACAACAATCAGTGTGCGTCAAGGATGCCTACTCTCTCCAACACTCTTTAACATCTTCCTAGAGCGCATCTTGTCAAATGCCCTTGCAGATCACGAAGGCACTGTTGGCATAGGGGGTAGAGCAATCTCCAACCTCCGTTTTGCTGACGACATTGATGGATTGGCTGGAGAGGAACAAGAACAGTTGGTACAGAGGCTTGACACCAATTCCAGAGCCTATGGAATGGAAATGTGCAGAGAAGACAAAATGATGACCAACACCACCAAAGGCATCAACATGGACATCAAAGTTCAAGGCCAGTGGATAGCTTCAAATATTTAGGAGCCATTGTATCAGACAATGCGTCTTGACCGGAAGTCCTCTCCAGGATCGCACAAACAACTGCTGCCCTGACAAGGTTGAAGCCCATTTGGAAAGACAGGACCATCAGTCTACATTCCAAGGTAAGGCTGCTGCGATTCCCTTGTCATCTCCATCTTCCTATATGCTTGCGAAACATGGACCCTCACAGCAAATCTACAACGAAGAATACAAAGCATGGAGATGAGGTGCTACAGAAGACTTCTGGGCATTTCCTATACCCAGCACATCACCAACAATGAAGTCCGACAGACAACCACGCAAGCCATTGGACAACATGATGACATGCTCACAGTGGTGAAGAAACAGAAATTCCGATGGTATGGCCTTGCAAAAACCATCCTGCAAGGTACGGTGCTAGGAAGCAGAAGTAGAGGGAGACTGAAAATGAGGTGGGAGGGACACTGAACGAAGCCATGAGGGTTGTTGAGAACAGAGAAAGATGGGAGTATGCTGGTTAAACGATCATCTGTGGTGCCCCAACGACCTTTGAGTTATGGGATAGGATAGGATAGGCGTAGGCTGTATTCTATAATACCACTGTGGTAGATGAGATTCACAATGGTCTGTTCATATGGCACGCTCATTTTTATATATTAACATTAATTTAAAAAAATTATTACTGCATTGAAAATGCATCTCATGATGGCTGTGTTTTTCATAATGGAGATGATTCAATGGTTTCTTTTTCTATATGCGTTTTTGGAGGCTTCTGTTTTTGCTTGTTCCGCCTGTGGGGTGCCGGGGGTCTCTATATAAATAGTATCCCCACTTTCTGGAAATTTAGTGCTTTAATTCACACTGTCGCTGTCTTTCTCCTTTGTTCTTTCTCATTCTTAATATGTTCTTTCAATCTAGTATACTATCTTCTTCACTAGACCAGTCACCGACCTTTTTTTCTTGAAAACTCTTCCCAAACTCAGTTGTGTATGAGGTCTGTTGGGTCAGCTTGGAATATTTGACGCTTTCTGCCACATGGTCACGATTGATTGATTGATTTATTGTTGCTTTAGGTCCAGCGGACTCCTCCGAGCCAAATCAGGACCGGACAACCCCCGATCCGCATAAAAGATCTGCCGAAACAACCCTAGTGGGAAAATTGAACGCCCTCCACCGGCCAGTCACTTTACAATAAAGACATCCCACGCGGGGGACGGCTGAGGGTTTACCTCAACTACGCGAACCCCCGGTTACAAAAACAAAATAGAATACAACCATCATTACAAATCATCAACGAAACATATACATATAAAATGCCTATATTGCTAAATACTAACATCATAGGAAGCCCTAGTGACCACCCAGCAGAAAGCGTCCAACACTCCCAAGCTGATCCAACAGACCTCATACACAAACAAGGAGTCTTGTCCAGGAAGTTTTCAAGAAAAAAGGTAGGTCATTGATCTAGCGAAGAAGAAGATAGTATAGCAGAGTGATAGGACAGAGCAGGAATGGGAAAGAGTATATGAGGAAGATAGCAACAGTGGGAATTTAAAGCACTAAATTTCCATAAAGTGGGGATACTATTTATACTGAAACCCACGGCACTCCAACGGGGGTACTGTTGCCGCAGTGAATCTGTCATGCCTACAAAGGCAAGACAGGTTTTCAACTGGGGCTTTCACTGTTCCCTTTATAGGTTAGAACAATCTACAGTGGCAAGATTGCTCATGACCCCAAGGGGTACAAGGTCACTAGGGCTTCCTATGATATTATATAAGTGTAGGCATTGTATGTGTTTTGTTGATATTTCATAATGATCTGTATTTTGTTTTACTTGCAGGGTGTGTTTGACTCCATAACTTTATATGACTGATTAGTGATGTATGTTTAACACTGTTTTTACCTATCCTCTAGTGCTGTATATATGTTGTATGCCAATGAAGTGTATGACACGATGAATGCATGTGTGACTGTGCAAGAAAGGATGTATTTCATTGTCGCCATGCCACACCAAAATCCTTGTAACGTTTTTACTTGGTTAATAAATATTCTTATCTTATCTTATCTTATCTTATCTTATCTTATGATGTTAATATTCTGTTTTGTTTTTGTAAGTGGGGGTTCGATAAATTAGAGTATAGCCTCAGTGTCGCCTGCGTGGGATGCCTTTATTGTACATTGACCGGCTGGTGGAGTGCCTTCAGTGTTACCACTGGGGTTGTGTCAGCAGATCTTTTATATGGATCAAGATTTAGTTAATAAAAGAATGATAGGTCATGCTGATAAAACATTTGAAGACGTTGATGAAGCTTTGCACCAATATTTATTTACTGGCACAACATTGCATCCATTAAAACAAGCAGTGTTATCTGATTACTATACACCTAGCATTGCGCCTACAATGACAGAGACTGGAGAACTAGTCTTAATTGTATTTGGAAGAGTAGTTTATTATCTTGTAAAAAAATCTACTATTGCACTAAATAATAACAATGTCTGCTTCTTTGTCTAAAGCATATTATTCTGAATCAAGGTATTGGAAAGGAAAAACAGCTGTTGATAAACTAACAGAAAAGACAGGACTGCCAGAAAAGACTTAAACAATGGTTAGCTAAACAATGTATTGTATTATTGTATTGTAAACAAGTGGTTTGGCAAATTTATCTCCCTTCTAAATGATCTAGAACTCCTAGGCTTCTGTGGGAACTTACCCATTTTTATAGTTTCAGATCCGACGGCTCCATTTTATCAGATTTTTTTTAGCAGGAGATGGGTGTCCCTCATGGTAGCATTTTATATCCTCTTTTATTTAACATTAAGATCAGCAACATAGTTAAAAACATCAAATCTGGCATAGATAAATCCTTGTTTGTTGATGATTTCTCCATCTCAGCTAAGGGTAAAACCTTGGCTGGGGTAGAGCGTCAACTTCAGCTTTGCATAGATAACATTCAGGGGTGGGTAGAAGAAAACAGCTTCCAATTATCACTTTCTGAAACCGAAGGCATTCATTTTCATTGGAAACAGAACCAGGTTTTAAACCCTTCTCTCCATGTTTATGGCCAACCCTTCAAAGTTTCTAAACAACTAAAATTTTGGGGTATTATTTTTGACAGCAAATTTACTTTTTTGCTGAATATTAAATACCTGAGGGAAAGCTGCCAGAAAGGTCTTAATGTTTTGAAAGTTATCAGCCACACAGACTGGGGACCAGACAAGCAAACTTTGCTCCTCCTCTATCGTTTTCTGGTACGCTCTAAATTGGATTATGGTAGCATCGTATATGGTTCCGCTAGGAAAGCCTATTTGAAAGCCTTGATCCAATCCATCATCAAAATCTTCAGATCTGTCTGGGGGCGTTTTGCGAAGAAAAGTCTCTACGCTGATGCTGGCGAGCCTCCCTTGGAGATCCGCAGGCTTCAGCTCGCCATGAATTATTTTCTCAAACTTAAAGCAAATCCTGAAAATCCCGCTTATGATTGTGTTCTAAACCCATTATTTACACAAATACTCCAACAATCTGACAGAAGTTCCTTCTTTTGGTAGAATATGTCCTCACTTTGACACTGCTGGCATAGATGTTGACTCTGTTAATGATGATCAATTGCTAACTACTTCCACCTTGGAACCTTATCAACTCCATTATCAACTTCACTCTCACATCGTTCAAAAAGACCGAAACTCCCAAAACATGTATAAGCAACTTTATATCGAACAATGTTCATTGTATAAAGGATTTGAAAAACTTTTTACAAACAGGTCGAAGAAATGAGACTCAGTTGCTGCTGCGTTGGTCTTTGGGAGACACCTAGACCAGCCTATGCAACAGCGTATGTAACCTGATTTTTGTTCTGTTTATACAGCTGAGCTCAAGTCAACTCATCTAGCTCTGAAACAGGTTTATCAATCCAAAAGAACCTCATTTTTAATCATGTCTGATTCACTGTCAGCACTTCAGGCTGTTTCCATGAGAAAGATATCGCACCCTTTTCTGGCAGAGATCCATGACCACACAACTTGTTTCTGAGGGTAAAAAGAGTTTTTATGTGGGTACCTAGTCACGTGGGCATCCGCGGCAATATTGCAATGGACAAATCGGCTAAAGAAGCTCTGCATCTAGATTTCCCTTCAGAGATTTTCCAGTTCGTTCCATACTCTGACCTGCATTGTATGACTGGATCTTATTGTGAACAGCTGTAGCAGACCAAATGGTCTGATGAATTCAATAACAAATTATTTCAAATTCTTCCATATTTTTCTGCTTCTTTGCCTAACTTTGAGTCCACCCGCAAAGAAGGAGCAGTTTTGGCTCGCCTTCATATTGGGCATACTTATGTCACCCATAGTTTCCTTTTAAAAGGAGAACCACTATGGTGCTTTGCATGTGAAATCCTTTTCCGTTCGCCATTTTATGTCTGAATGTGCTGATCTGGTTAATGAAAGAGAAAGATATTTTGGTTAAATACCTTTCAAAGACATTTTTAAAGTATGCAGTAGTCGACAACTGTTTAAATTCATACATGATGTTGGTTTGTTTTATCGCATATAAATCATATTGTCTTGTTTTGTATTCTTGGTTGGATTTTATTGGTGAGACTGATTTTATTTACATCTTTTATCATATTTAAATGTTAACAATGTAGTCTGATTTTACTTAATTTTGTGTTGTCCTGATTCTGCTGTTGGCAGTTTGCTGCACCCTGTAAGCAATAAGTCCTAAATTAAAAAATGGCGATCCCAATGACACTCATCAAATCTTTCTTACAACACAATACGAAGAACAAAATTCAAGAATGCCCTATCTGTTATTGTTCTTGCTTAGAGGTATAAAGATGCCAAATCTCTTACAACCAAAAGCACATTAAAGGTTAAATATAATTTATTCTAGAAACCCTCTTAGATTTCCCAGACTAATTCAATGTGACGAAGGATCAGAATTCAAGGGTGCAATGAATCAATTGTTATTAAAACATAATGTTACAATACGAAGAGGAATTCCTGGGTTACATAGATCTCAAGGTCTCATAGAAAACTTCAGTCGCTAACTACCAGAGAGACTGTTTACTTATCAGTAGTTCAAGGAGTTTTTAACTGATACCACTAATACAGAATGGGTAACTAGAATATCTTGCGTTTTGAGAGAAATGAATTCTGACACTCAAACTATATTGAAATCGGTTGAAGCTATTTAACAGATCAATTCTCCTAAGCTAGGTGAAGGTCATCCTGATTTTAGTTTGCTTGATGCAAAAGTGAGATATTATCAGCCGGACGAAATTGCCAATGACATCAAAAAAAGAGCAACGGATCCCGTGTGGTCACTATTTTTGAAGTTGACAGAGCTATGTCTACCAATCCACTAGTCTAGTATTTAAGACAAAGAAATGATCGCAAAACACCACAAGAAACTTTATAAAAAAGGAATTACAGAGTTTCTAATGACACTGAGCCATTAAAACTTCCTATTTAAGAAAATGCATAAGAATAAAAATGACAGGCACATTAAGGAGCTTGGAAAGTATTTTGATGGAATATTTTGCTACCCCAAACATGACCATGTTAGAAGACGAACGCTAAACATTCTTTTTCTTATGCGTGCTTTATGAACCAGATATTTATATTTATAATAGCATCACTGAACAATATGAAATTGATGAAGATTGCAAATTTCAATGCAAAAGTGCCAAAACTGAAAAGAGTTTGTAATAAACTTACAAAAGAGGAGGATAAAGAATGCGACTTGAACTCCTACACATATGACTTTGATTGTTTATGAGCAAGATTTATTAGGCAAGTCCGTAAAATAAACACACATGTAGTCAAACATTGTTTGTGATTGTGAGAATGAATGCAACTGTGATAATAACTGTGCGGTTGACTGTACTGTAATTATGATGGTTATAAAGTTTAGGATTAGGGTTAGTTATTTGTTTTATTTTTTAAATTCTATTTAAACTTTTGGAATCAATTAAAAATGACAGACACAAAAAGTTCTACTCTTAGTTTGACAATGTTTACAAGACCTTAACTCTTACAATTTTTGAAAGCCAAAATGTTCTTAAATCTATTAAGGATAAATACAAGTTTATGGAGGATAGCTTTGTTGAATTGTTGAATTTTTTTCTATTAAACCATCCATGAAAATCCGTTTACAAGCTCAGGTAACTTAGTGAAACCAGAAATTTCTAACGAATCTGACTGGATTTCATCTCCTAAATTTGAAGTGTTAAAAATGGCAGATTTAAACAATTCTTGTAATGTTATTTTAATTCAGAAGTTTTAGGATTGTGTAGAACGAGTCCAGCTCGAAGGTTCTGGATGGACAGAAAGAACTTTAGAATTGCTAGAACTACATACAGACCTGCCTACCGTTACGATTTAGGCATATTTTGTTAAGATTTTTAGCCCTTACTACTATTTTTACGATTTCCCTAATTTCACTACGATTTTCTGAACACAAAAACTTTTTTTTTTCGTTGGCGTCCGTTCCGATTTTTTAAATTGCCATTTGCTCCGCGCATTGCCTTTGCACACTAGGGCTCAGTTGTAAAAGGCTAGTAGAGCTAGAAGCCAATCAGTGTGCTTTCGTGGCTTTTCATTGGTTACCTAGCTTAATAACCAATCGTGAGCAACCCCCGTTGGGGTGCCGGGGGTTTCGGTATAAATAGTATCCCCACTTTCTGGAAATTTAGTGCTTTAAATTCCCACTGTCGCTGTCTTTCTCATTTGCTCTTTCTCATTCCTGCTGTGTTCTATCAATCTGCTATACTATCGTCTTCTTTGCTAGACCAGTCTCCTACCTTTTTTCTTGAAAACTCTTCCGGGACGCGAACTTGTTTTTTCCAACCTAGTTCCAGTCACTTTCCCGAAAAAGGCAATTACCGAAGTCGAACGAAGCTCTCCGAGTCGAGCGAAGCTATCCGATGTTTTGCGAACGAATGCTGGCAGGACTACGAGAAACCACAGGCTTGGAAGTCTCGTCTTTCGTAGGCCTCAATTACATACTATATTACGTACGTATTTAGGAGTTTACAAAGACAAAAGAAAAGACTTCAGAGCCTGGGGTGAAACATCCGTGCATAAAAATAGCCGCTGTTAGATCTAATTCTATTTCGACCTGCACAGCTTCAAGCTCAAGTCGAGATTTGCATTTTGAAGCAGTTAGTATTATTATTATTATTATTATTATTATTATTATTATTATTATTATTATTATTATTATTATTTTATGATGAATAATATACTGACACAATTAGTAATAAGGAGTAAAAGTAATACATAACACATAAAGCACACCTACAACGATTTCACATCTATATCAACAATAAAACCATGACAAAACTTCAAAGCACTATGGATACGTTGATGTCACTTCAGCACAAGGCAAAGCAAGTTTATAATGGTCTCAAAAAACAGTGATATTTTTATTGCAAGCACCAAATCAATTATTTATTCAACTAATATTATTCTTTTTAACTGATACAGTAAAATTGTTATATGTATTTCAATTATGTGTATTTTAATGAGAAACACGTATTAAAAAAATGTTGCGTGGCGGGCGGAAATTTCTATAAATCATCTGAAAACTTTGGTAAATCTATAAGAAAAAAATAACCAGTAACACCATCTGAATATTTCAAGTTACACCCAACTTCAGCAAAAACAAACAAAACGTCACTGACCATAATTTACACCATTGAGCACGCACAGCAGCACACTATTCTTTTATTTTTTTTAAAGTAGTAATAATAATAATAATAATAATAATAATAATAATAATAATATAATTTTAAAAAAAAACAAATAATAATAATAATAATAATAATAATAATAATAATAATAATAACAACAACAACAACACACAAACAAAACAAATAAGTAAATTAAATATTTAACTAAATAACTATACTACTACTACTACTACTACTACTACTACTACTACTACTACTACTACTTGCGAAGTTGTTGTCTCGATTTTGTGGTCCTGATTCGGCTCTTTGCAGTCCGCTGGACTCTGTAAGCAATGAATAACTAATAAGCTTTTAATTTAACTCTGATCTCGAGATGTCTTGATTTTGTGGTTCTGATTCGACTCTTTGCAGTCCGCTGGACCCTGTAAGCAATGAATAACTAACTATTAATTTAACTCTGATCTCGAGTTATTAAAAAAAAAATCGCTTAGCCTACTCGTCCTTCTCCGGAAATTTCAAGATTCTAATATTATAAAGTATAGGCCTAAATATTATTAATTAGAATAGATATAGTTTATACATTTATTTACGTATAAAACAAACAATACAGGTCTAATAATTATATTCAGCTAGTGAGCTTCTTCGCTGCGCGGAGACTGACTTATAATATAATAATGTAGATTAAGCCTATGTAAGCCTATACTGTAAAACAGGTCTACTTGGTTCTAGGCAGGAAATGGGCAATGCTATTATTAGCCTTTACTGCTGAGAACTAACAAAATGCAAATCAAGGAACGCAACTATTAAATATGGTCGATAATAATTATGCTCATATTATGCTCATATTAACAAAGTATACCGTTGCGAAATGCTAAATCTGTGTAAATCGAACAGAATTAGAAGCAACAGCGATCATTTTTAATGTCAGCTAGTCGTAGCAAGCATCATTTCGTAACACTTCGGAGAGCTTCGTTCGACTTCGGTGATTGCCTTTTTGGGCGAATGACTGGAACTAGGTTGGAAAAAACAAGTTTGCTTCCGGGACAAGACTCCTTATTTGTGTATGAGGTCTGTTGGATCAGCTTGGGAATATTGGACGCTTTCTGCCAGGTGGTCACTAGGGCTTCCTATGATGTTTTTATTTAGCAATGTAGGCATTTTATATGTAAGTGTTTTGTTGATAATTTATAATGATGTTTGTATTCTATTTTGTTTTTTGTAAACGGGGGTTCGATAAGTTGGGGTGAAGCCTCAGCCGTCCCCTGCGTGGGATGTCTTTATTGTAAAGTGACTGGCTTGTGGGGAGCTTTCGGTTTTACCACTAGGGTTGTTTCAGCAGATCTTTTATGCGGATCAGGGGTTGTCCGGTCCTGATTTGGCTCGGAGGAGTCCACTGGACCTAAAGCAATAATAATGTAATGTAATGTAATCGTGAGCAAGCTAACTTTTATAGCTACAATCGCACCAGTTGCTGGAACACTAGCTTTTCTATGTTTACTAGGGAGTTTGCAACATTTCCCCACTGGCCCAGATAGACACTTGCCGAGTAGAGTAATTAAAATGAAGCGTGTTCGTGATACTGATAGCGTCAGCGACGAGGATTCCGATTGTGATGTCGCAACTGCTAAACCAGCAGCTAAGAAAAAGATTCCTGGACGCGAACAGAAATATAAACCAGAGTACACTGTGTTGACAAGTTCTGGCTTAATGTCAGTGCGCAAGAGCCAGAGCTGCAAGACCTGGCAATAGTCATGACAGGTTTGATGACTATTCCTCATTGATCTGCACCATGCGAAAGAGTGTTTTCAACAGTAAGAAAGAATGCCACACCCCAGAGAGCTTCAATGGGGCAGGATACTGTGGAGGCACTCCTTGTGCTGAAGTCAAGACCTGGGCACTTACTGGACGAGCATCAATATAGTGATCACCAACTGAGCAGCATTAAGAGTGCTTACTACAATTCTTTGAAGAAGTAAAAAATATAAAAACTGTTTTTGTGGTTTTTCATATATATTACTATTTATTTTTGCATCTGAATGATGCTTTTCTGAATCTAGTCTTCTACGTACATGAAAGTCATAATAATAAATTCTGACAGTTTATCTACTTCTTTTTAGTTCATTGTTGTGCTCAAGTCCAGACCTGGGCTTTTTCTGGACAAGCGTCAATATAGTGATCACCAACTAAGCAGGATTAAGAGTGCTTACTACAATTATTTGAAGAAGTATTACATATGAAAACTTTTTTTAAATTTATTTTCTTTTACATCTGAATGATGCTTTGCTTTATTTTTATTTTAGTCTACTATGTACATGAAAGTCATAATAATAATAATAAATTCAGACAGTTTATCTACTTTTGGGGGGGGGGGGGTAAATTCATTGTTTGCTTCTTTTTTCTTGTCTTACTGCCTGTTTAATTTATTATTAATTGCAAATGTTGTAAGATTGTTAGTATTTGGTGTAGAAATATAATGAATTTAAAGACCGATAGATCGATCGCGGTGTGAATACGCTTTTTACAATTTTCCCTCAGAATGTTACGCTTTTTGTCCCAAGTCGTTACTCCTAAAAATTTGGGGGGGGCATGCAGGTCAGCATATTACAAAGTACAAACCAATTCAAGATCTTATATCCCTCTCTCTTAAGAAATTTTAGACAAGAAGGCTGTAAAATATTAAAAACACAGACGACCTGTTTTATGTGGTGTGTTTTGTCTAAATGATTTCCTATAACTTCTAAGGCACATCCAGGGAGAGTGGCGCAGCATTATGAGCACATAACAAAATTAAATTTTAAGGACATAAACTTTCCTGTTACCATATAAACCATTGATAAATTTGAATTACAAAACTCACCTATAACAATGTATTTTTTGGGGCCACTGAATCAAAACTTGTGCCTTTATGAATCTCTTCTAAATCTAATGTCTGATTGTTTTCAGATTTAAAACATGTTGATCTGTTACTAATTGCAGACCCTCAAGATCCCAGCATTCAAAACTACACTTTAATTCGAAACATGTCTAGTCTGATGGGTCATAAAGTCATACTACAAAACATGATGACCAGAAGTGTTTGTGCAGAAATTGTTTAACCAGAGTAACTGGTCTCGAATTGGCTGACAAGCATAGTAAGATATGTAAGACTATGACCGACATTCAAACCCGGCTCATTTTACTAAGCCCAGGTTCTAAGATACAGTTTAAAAACATCAACAAACAATTTAAACAGCTTTATGTAGTTTATGCAGAATCATTGATTTCCGCATAACTTCCCAGTCAGTTCTTTTAGACAATTTTCACATTCTACAGGCAAACCATACATTTAAACAGACTTTTGAAAAAGCTCCCATGGCTGATTTCAAACAGATAGAAACATGGGTGTCAGTATCTAATAGCGCTGTTGCAAAACTAGTGCAGATAGAGTTATCCGGCCCTGCCTTCACCTATGCCAAGGACACCGGCTAGTTCCGGTTGAGTATTAAGCATGGCCGCACGTAGACGGAAGACTTGTGGCGGAGAAAAACAGTATTGCGTTTGCTGCCCTAATTTCGCAGGAAAAGTAATTGAAGGGCGCATTGTCAAGTTACACACATTACCAACTAACAAAACACTGAAACGACTGTGGGAACAACGTTTGCGACTGATTCGGAAAGATTACAACAATGTAAAATAAGATTCAAGATTCAAGATTCTTTATTGTCCAAACACAAGGCATGGATATTTGTTTAGCAGTGCAATAAGGAAGGAGATAACAACATCAAAATTATTACAAACATGGACATACAATATTGAAACATTTGATATACTATCAAAAACAACTTCCATACCAAAATACAAATCTATAAACACTAACACACATGCATAAACAGATAACCAGCCACATACCCATGCGTACACATTTAACACACAGATAATTATTCCACAGTATATGTATACACAACTACAACACTCACCCATTCTTCCATGCCTTAGATCCATCCTAGATCATAATAATAATAATAATAATAATAATTATAATAATAAGAGTAATAATACAAAATAATCATCATAATATTAATAATAATCGTAATTATTAGAGTAATTAATAATTATAAAAATAATAATAATAACAATGCAACTACAACTAATAATAATAATACAACAGCAGCACCAACAGACAACTAATAATTAATATATGGTAATAATGATAATAATAATAACAATACTACTGCAACTAATAACAATAACAACTGAAAGACTGAAAATAATAAGACATAATTGCAGTTGCTTCACTGAATTAAAAACAAAAATTATTCTACTGTATAATAATGTTATCTTCTAGATAAACTGCAAATTTAAAATTTCTCAATTAAAAAATTAAAGCAAAGAAAAAAAAAGAGACTTTGAATTTCTCGTGAATGTAGGTCACTGACAAACGAATTAGGCCTACTGAACAAACAAATCAGCAATCAATGTTTAGGCAAGCAGCCATCCTGAGTAAAATTTGAACGATTGTACTGTACAAGAGAAATATAATTTATATAACCCTCCATCTTTCTTGCTTCAACCGGAACTAGCCGAACCCAAGGGCCGAAACCGATCCGCCACTTTCGCTTTCATTATGAAACAGCGCTATAGTTGTTGTGTGATGGGATGTATGCATGCACAGACTAGATCTTGGTTTATATCCTCGTCTGATAGAGTTGTGTTATATTAATAATGGTATTGGCTACAAACAAATTTGTTTTAAATCTACAGAACTATTGCTACCATCTTATAGCGATCTCCCTGCCCTTTCACCACATGTATCAATGTGCGTTAGCTGTGTATGTAAGATTGCGTGTAACATGTAAACATGTATGTTGGTTATAAACTGCCGTGCTTTGAGACTGATTTAGGAGAGATGCGCGTATAGTATCCAGTATTAATATTTATTATAATGTTGTACTCTCACCCAGTCACCAAATGCAATTCTTTTGGCAACTATTTTGTTCCCGAGTTGCCTGATTCGTGACCTTTATTGCTGCTATCAGGTCCATCCACCCATTCTATTTGCATCGATTCTTTGATGTTTTACCTAATCACTGTTCTATTAAGTTTGAGAAAGTTGTTCCCGAATGTAACGAAAGGGGTTATTTCAAGAATTGCGTGTATGCGTGCGTGAATATTCTGCGTGTTCTCCCGTCTCACACTCCCTAACTCTCAAGAATTCTTTTGTCGTCACACCCCCTTTCTATTACTAGAAAATAAACAATAATCAACAAAGTTCACATAGTACATACAATTCAATCAATAATATGGAAAAAAGTATATATAGTTTTGTACTCACGTACTATGTAGAAATAATCCGTGAATCTTATCATTCACAAAACACACACACAAGTCTCACTCAGATCATCCACGAATAAAGTCACCAATCACCAAAAACCCCCACAAAAATCCCGGTCAAAATAATCCGAGTATCACCAGTCACAATAAACACCAATGAGGTTCCAGTCCCCGTCAACAGAGAGAGTTACCAAGAGTCTCATGGAGGACAGACTTCGCTGTCTGTCTTTTGTTTCCTTTTAATCCTCTGTCTCTGTCTATATCTATACACTATCTTCCTTCTCCTTATCCTTGGCCTTTCTATCTATCTATCCTGGGTTTTCTCCTCTATCTATCGTCCTCTCCGCCTTCCGATAATCCTCCACTGCTGCTGCTGTGGCCGCTGCCGCTGTTGCTGCTGCTGCTGTGGCCGCTGCTGCTGCTGAGGTGGCAGTGGTTGCTACGGCTGCTGATGCGGTAGCGGTTGCTACTGCTGCCGATGTGGTAGCGGTTGCTACTACTGCTGATGTGGTAGCGGTTGCTGCTGCTGCTCGTCTTTCTTCCTCGTCTTCTTCTTTGGCCTCTTCTCTGGCCACTTCGTCTTCTCCTTCTTCGTCTCCCTCTTCTTCGCCTTCTCGTCTTCTTCTTTGGCTCTTCTCTGGCCCCTTCTTCTTTCCTTCTTCTTCTCCCTCTTCTTCGCCTTCTCGTCTTCTTCTTTGGCTCTTCTCTTGTGATATCCTCTTCTTCTTTCTTCGTGAGCTTCTTTCTCTTTTTTTCTCTTCTCTCGGAGTTTCTTCTTCTTCTTCTTCTTCTTCTTCTTCTTCACCTTCTCCTTTACTTCTTTCTCCTTCCGCTCGAGGCCCCAGCCGGAAACTTCTGAAAACATACAAGTTTTCGCCCACTAAATATCCTGATACATAGACTTTCTGTATTACCACATATACCTTTCTCTCCCCTCTGTTGACGGGACCAGACCAGCAATATATAATTCAAAACTCATATGTGACTAGAGATCAAAAGGTGACAGTCACAGACCTCAAAAATAAAAATGATATTAAATGTGCAAGATGATCATTTTTATACTGAAAAAGCATTACAGTATAAAGTGTGGTAAAGGAATTTGCGCTCGATTGCTTAGTTCTTGAGTAATTGAGTTTTGAATGAGACTGCTTGCAGAATGTCATTTGTGACATGTGACACCAAACTGTGTATAATTGTGATAATCCATCTGGGACCAGACAGCTTATGATAGTATGAACAAACTATGTTAGTGATTCTACTGACAGGGATGGAGAAAAAAATCACAATTTCCAACTAGTTTAATAAGAAAATGGTTTTGTTTGTCGTCACAGTCACAAATGACATTCACTATGTAGGAGACAATTCTATTCCGACAAAACAAGACACGCATTTGAAGTGATACTGTTATTTATTCATAAGTTATAAAAAGTACGTTTGACAACATATGTGAAGAAAACCAGCACAATGATACTGAAGCCAGAAATGGTAGTTCTACTGTCATTTGTGACAACTGTGGGAGTGACGCAACAGATTTTGCAGTCACACGTCACAAATAACACAAGAAATACCTTATTGTATGAAAATATACCACATGCACTCCTTGTGAAATTCGATAAACAAATCCTTAAAATCAAACATATTAAAACACCAGCAAACTTGTTAATAAAAATATTAACTGTGTCATTTGCGACATATGCCAAAGTAAGATGCCGTCACACGTCACAAATGACTAATCATGAAAATGCATCAGTTTAAAAATGTCATGCAATTCAAAAATAAAAATGGAAACGTGAATCCATAGTGGGATCAAGGAAAACAAGTTCATCTACTTTTATGTTTGTTTATTTTTTTCTTTTTTCCTTGTATTTATATCAATGTGTTGTTGTTTCCTGTTGTCCGCCAGTGATATTTTTGATAAATTATTTATTATTTGGGTAGCACTCATTTAAGCCTTGTGCTTTTGTGCACCATAGTTGGTTTAACCTTTTATTATCTGGTTTGTTGAATACATTTATGTTTAAACCATCTATCCCCACACCATGGTCAAGTTAATCTTTTTCGAGAAAAGTGAAATATTGTCCCCATGACCGGAGAAACTTCAGTGGCCAGTCTTGTTGTCTGATCAAAAGCAATGACCTGCAACAGTCCCATACAGCACATTTTAACATTATGTAATCCTTGAGTAGTAAGTTGGGATCCGATTGTTACAATTTTCCTTTAAAAAAAAATCTGGAAAGAAAACTGTGGAAAAAGTAATTTTATGGATGTAATTTAAGTATTTTCGTAACAAAAAATATTAAAAGTACAGAATCAGATATTAAACTATTTTCCAAATGCAGTAAAAACGAATTATGTAAATATTCACATACTTGGCCATAATAAAATTTCTGGCCTTTCTTTCTCTAATATAAGTTATACTGTTTTTGTACCGAACTGCCATATTGTATCCTGAAACAAAGGCAAACAAAGTGTAATGTTCCTGGCCAGTTGGTTTGTATCCATACATACTTTAAAGTTGTTTTTTTAAGTGCCATTGCACAAGGTACATTAATGTAAAAGAAAACTAACTCTGGAAGGAAGTAATGATAATATAGAATAGAATACTATATTTTACCTGGGTTTGGGAGACCCTGCCAAAGGCACAGACTGCTCCAAGCAATGAGTTACAGGTGCTGGTTCATTATCATCATGTCTGCTGAGACTTCCTTGTTCATAGAACATTATAACAGTGGCCATTTGGTCAATTCTTTATTCAAATGCCTACTGATCATCTGCGGCTGACTGTAAGAGGTAGCCTTTTGTAGCTCTTCCAGTGCTTTCTTGAAAAAAGCCTTAGAACATTCTTGTGGTAGATATTTTTGGTTTTGCGTGTTGACCCATTCTGTGTCTTTTGCTCGGATCGATTGCAATACCATCATTTAAACACTCCTTTCTGTTTCTCCTAAAAGGCCTCCCATCTGTCAGGATCAAGTTTGAGTCGCTCTTGATTTTCATAAACACCTCAGATTGTTTGTGTTTGGGAGAGGTATTTGCAAAGCTGGCCACAGATACCCTCCTAAGACCTAAAAAATAAAAAAAAAATTAAACAAAAATAAAAATGGAAAATGTTATTTCAATGGTAAGAATACAATTTGTCGTCACATGTATTTCTGTAACATATGACACACACAACTAAGTACTTAGAATGAAAAAAGTTATTCAATGCAAATGTTTTAACTTAAAACAATGTTGCAATAAAATTCATGAAACTGAGCAAGCATATTAATAATCTGAACAGCATAACTTGTACAAACTAAAACATTTTGTGTCATTTGTGATATGTTACACGAAACAAAATTGTGTCACAAAATAGCAGTACATCAGAAAATAATCCTAGGCTGCTAATGTAGCTTCCTGTTGAGACATGCTTGTTGTGTCTACACTCAACACCCTAAAATCTAACTTATTTCATGTAATCTGTGATTTATTTATAATAATACATATTTTATAATGTCATTTGTGACATCAGTGTTTCATTTGTGACTAAAATATAAGTGTGACACCACAAAAAAGACTTACCTTTTCTCCTTCCTGCCATTGAACCAAAGGAAATGGGTTGTTTGACCATGTGCAATTCAACTTTCAGTTACTAGAAATTCAGGATTTAAAAATAAACTGCCTTTTATTATTATAATAACAATACATATGTCATTTGTGACAAATGTGACACCGAAGCTAAAAAAGTACTGTATTTTATAGTGTACTTATGCCTACAAACAGCTTTTTTGTTTAGAATAGTATTCTATGCCAAACAAAATGAAAATATTGTTTTCTGTTCGATCCAACTTGTATTTAAACCCTTTTTTGATTACTTCAAGTATGAAAGGCTGTGTGACACGAAAGTGTCACAAATAACACGACTTTTTAAAGGGTAGTTTCTTAATTTGTATATTTAAAAAATCCTATTTAAAGCAAATATCCTGTTAAAATGATCCCTTTACTATCCAAACAAACAGAAGTAAACAAATGGATAGCCCCTGTTTTAAGACAGAAGCGATCATTATGAACCATGTTGTCTCTCCATCGTTTTGCACATGCTCAGTAAAGCTCTGACTGGATTAAAATCCCAAATCTTCAACTTGGATGTTGCTTTTACCAAATCCAACACTGTATTATCTGCTAAAGCTATGTTTCTTATGTCTATTCAAGCAAATTTCTTCACATAATATTTTAAAATAAAATAGTTGGAAGTGTTTGAAGATGTGAGCATGTGATTATGCACCTTTTGACCTCCAGTCATGTGTAGAACACAGTTCACACATACGCAAAAATTGTAACTCTAATTATAACAACTAATTATTACATTCTTGCCGCTAATTACTTTCATTCACAAAAATAAATATAGTGCTATACATTGCAAGTTGAGGTTTCAACCTCAAATCAAATACTAATCCAGCTTCAGTTCATTAATCAAAAATATACAACGATCCACTATCTCCATCACCTCCCTAATCCATCCTTCATACTAATATCAAAATTATCTACTCTTACTTTTATTCCACCACAAGTAGAATATAATCATTGAAAAATACTAGTATGTTTATAATATAATATTTGAATGATTAACAATATATACCTGCAGTCAACAGCTGCTAGAAGTACAAACACAACCACACCGTGGTATACACAAGAAGAGACTGCCCCCAGTTTGAATGTGATTGGCCAGTCGTCACATGACTAGCTCAGCCAATCAGCATTCAGTTTTCAATTTATAAAAAAAAAATATTACAGTTTTATCTTCTCACAGGAAGATACTACAAACAGTCATCGGACCGAAATATTATAAACCCGGTCCGTGACACCGAACTAGTGAGAAATGCTGTGGACTAGTTACTTTGCCAACTACTAGCCTGATGGTCAAGTTAAAATTTCTGTATTTCAGCATCTCTGCTTTAGGTTGCTTACTGTTTTGTATGTATCTTTTTGTGTTGCAGTTACCATGAGCAAGAGAGACAGCAGTGTAAGACATGTGGGTCACAGCTGCGTTTGTCATGTCCGCAATGTGTTATACGACAGTGGGACTGTGTTTCTTCTCTAAACCAACAGTCACTACAATCTGGCCCCGAGGCATCTGTAAACCTTTCACAGCTAACCTCACAACAACCTCCACAGTCTGGTCCTATAATTTCTTTTGTTCCCGCACAGCAATCTTCACAGTCTAAAAACTCTACTCTACAATCATCACAATCTAAAATCTCCACTCGACAATCATCCCTTTTTAAAAACTGCACTCAACATTTGTCACAAGCAAAAAACACCATTCAACATTCCTCACACACTATAAACACCACTCAGCATTGTTCACAAGCTAAAAACACTCAACAATTGTCACAAGCTATAAACTCCACTCAACAATTGTCATACACTATAAACACCACTCAGCAATCGTCACAAACTAAAAACTCCAATCAACAATTGTCACAGGCTATAACAACCACACAACGATCTTCTCCACTTAAAATAGCACAACTTTCATCTTCTCCAAATGCAGTGTCTCATGGAATCCTCACCCAGCAGTCGGCAAACAAAATGTCACCTGCTAAACTAAATGGCAGACAGTCTGTGGCAGTTGACAGTGGAGAAAGCACACAGTCAGAGGTTTCTTCATCCCCGGTTATCCTGACGCTGTCCTATCTGGAGCAAGGGCAGATCAGAGAGAAAAAAGTGAGTAACATAATATTATGACCAGATAACTTGCCATAATGTTCAGTGGCCATTTACCTCCCTTGCTGGTATGCTGGAAGCCTATGCTAGTTCATACGGAAGCCAACTAAAAAGTCTTTCAGTTGTCTCGAGCTTTGTTACACCCAACACCAACTCATAGTTCAAAAAGTGAATTTATTTTTTAGGCTGATGGTTTGTAATATATTTTATAAAACTTAATATGTTTATTATTTATTTTTTATTACAAAAATTTTTTGGGAGGTGAAGGGTATATATATTTACACATGCATATATAAATGAAGTTTGCCTAGATTTTGTGTATGTTGCTTAGCAGGACCTTAGGTTTATATGATGAATGACAATTTCCTGTAGTTTTGGGTCATTTTTTGGGAAGCAATCATAAATTTGTTTCATCATTGTTAACTTCAATAAAGTAAAATTTATTTTAATGATTTCAAAATAAATGCTAAATTTGAATAACAAAGTTCGAGTTTTTTATCATAACTGGGAAGGTCATGCAGGAAATGTGCAGAATGGGCATATAAACCTCAGTTCCTTCTAAACAACGCTCACAAAATTCTACGCGAACTTCAGCTTCATGTTTTAAATTTAGTTGTTTTTTTTTTTTTATCACAATACAATTTATATAATATTTGAAAGCTGTATTTTGCAAATTTATAGCAATTCATATACAACTCATGCACACATTAATTCTAAACACCAAAAGCCACACTGTGCCGATTATCAAATTTCCTCTTCACAAATTTTTTCTTAACAACAAACTTTCACCACAAGTTTAAACATTATGTTACCAATTATCACAAGGTACGTTTCCTTTTTTAATTTCTTATGTTTATTCTCTCTCTCTCTCTCTCTCTCTCTCTCTCTCTCTCTCTCTCTCTCTCTCTCTCTCTCTCTCTCTCTCTCTCCCTCCCCCTCTCTCTCCTTTCTCTCTGTTTTTTTCAGGTACCTGTGTTACAATAGCATCTCTGAAATGTGCTAGTAGATCTAGTTTTTTTTTTTTTTTTGTGTGCTCCTTTACAGCTATTTCAAATTAACCAAAATATGATAGTGTATATGAAGTTGATTTTTTGGAATCATTAATGCTGTTAATGATGCAGTCTTTTTGTTTATTTGTTTATTTGGCTTTGGGGTCATTGCGGATATCTCCATTTTTTATCATGGCGACCGTGTTCTTTTTTTTAATCTGATTTTGTGTTTGGAGTGAACCTGAATGTTTTATCCCTCAAGATTTAAACGTTTGTGTGTCTGTTGACAATTTAATTACTTTTGTGGTAAATGAAGATCATATTTATCTAGTTCATTATGTAGTAAACTGCTTGAAAGTGAAAGTCTGGAGCATCTTGACATAAGTAACAAGTTTACGTTGAGTGTCTTTGCATCAGTAATGATGCAATGACTTGCCAGCTGCTTTCTTGAGATGTCAACTAATTGTGACGTCACCATACGTTCTGTGTTTATTTAGCGTGATAGTAATAATATGACGTAACTTGTTTATTTCCGGGTCTCTCCAAGTGTCCTTTTCATATGTGGGATTTAGTCTTCAATTTTATTCCACCTCAGTGAATGATCAAATTAAGATGTGAATACAAGTATTTGCTCATTAGGCAGCATGGTTTTAAATTGAATGTCTTTTTCACTTCGTCACATTCTTCAAATCATGCTCCCAATGTCAAAAACTGAAAAATGCTATGCCGACTCTGCAGGTTGAACTATAGGAATTTTTAAATGATGGAATTATTTCCATCGTTCAGTATATCATTACAGAGGGGCTGAATTCAATTTCTACAGTTGCATGGAGGAAGCAAAATAGCAATTACATCAAGGAAGTATCCAAATCTTATTATCTTTGGCGACGAGCACCAAGTTCTTGAGGTTACTGTAGAAATTGTTTCAAACACTGAATACTGTCCAGCTTTCCAGCTCTAATGAAAACACTCCCATTAATTCTCCTACAGTTCATTCAGAGGTGATAATCGATCCTGCTATGAAAAGCAATGATAAAATGTGACTTTCATATCGTTCATATCATATCCTCTATCGAGCGTCGCTTGTCCCATACACACCTTGTCAGCAACAGTGTCAGCTGGGGAATAGTCAGTCTTAAATTGAGTCTCATTCAAGCCATATTTTAGAAGAAAAATAATGCATTTACTTGTTAACGAAGTTGTTCATCATGAGCTATTCTGTTGCTGTTAAGGATGCAATAAAAAATGTTAACAGTCTGATGTTGCTACTGTGAAAACAGATTAAAAATGTAGCTGTTGTTTTCTTCCGCAACATTGAAGAAACTGAACAACTGAAGACCGTCGATTTGACGGTCTTCAGTTGTTCAGTTTCTTCAATGTTCAGTTTCTTCTCTGGCAATGCAGAAATACACAAATTGTCATCTCTTGTTGATGACCCAAAGAAAAACCTTGCGACTTGCTGATCATAAAAACTGAAATGGAAAATGAAATAGAAAATTTTTAATGAAGAGTTTTTGAGCAAAGTGTGATTGATGAGCTGCTTCAAAGTGATCACTCCTTGGGTAACATTTGTGCAATTCCTGATTGTGTTAAGTTACTATCAGCTCTGCATCCCTTACTGAGCAGTTCTGTTGTCTACACCTGGAACAAAACCCTCTTCAACTACTAAGCCTGTGGACATCTCTTTCAGGTCACCAGCTTCTTACAAACCTACTTACCTGGAAGTAGCCACTGCACACAGGTCATTTACTGAGAATTTAAATGATGCATCAAAGCTGGAAAGGCATAGGTGAAACAATGACCGACAAAGGCCACAAGCTTTATTTCAGCGGTAGAGATGACAGGCACGAACACGGCGTTGGATTCTTGATCCACAAGAACATTCTAGCCACTGTCATGGGTTGCCGCCCAGTCTCCAGTAGACTCATTACCATCCATCTGAGAGCTGCCCCTTTCAACATCACCATCATCCAGGCCTATGCCCCCCAACATCAGACTATGACGACAGCGAAGTGGAGGATTTCTATGAAAATCTACAGGCTGTCCTTGACCAAGTGCCGAAGAAGGACATAGTCATATTAGGAGGCGACTGGAATGCCAAGGTTGGCCAAGATGCGCACCACAACGGGGAGACACATGTGGACCCCACTTCAACAATGAGACAAATGACAGGGGTCTGAGACTCTTGGAGTTCGCCAGCTACAACAATCTGATACTGGCAAACACACTTGGTCTCCCAAAAAAATCTAGACAATGGACATGGCACAGTCCCGGCGGGGAGCATCACAACCAGATCAACTACATCATGGTCAAGAAACGCTTCAGATCAAGCATCAACATTGGCAGGACACGCACTATTTCAGGAGCAGACATCGGAAGTGACCACGATCTCGTGATGATGTCTTTCCCCAATCCGTTTGAAGAAAGTAAACACAGCAAAGTGCACTAGACTGAAGTTCGACCTAGACAAACTGCAAGACCTGGAGGTGGCAGAAATATTTCAGGCCACAATTGGAGGGAAATTTGCACCACTGCTCATTTTGGGAGCTGGTGAAGTAGATGTCAACACCATGACCACCACCTTTAACTCAGCTGTGACAGATGCCGCCACTGAGATCCTTGGAAAGCACCGGCCAAAGAAGAAGCTGTGGATCACACCTGAACTTTTAGACCTGTGTGATAAACGAAAAGAGATGAAAAAGAAAAAGAACACTGTTACGTTGAAACGCAAACGATATGTCTGAAACGCTCACGATAGATCTAATCGTTTTGCTTTGCAAAGTTTTCAATAACAGAGTGTATTTACCTTTGATTTGAGTTTGCATTGTTGTTAGGAGAAGCTTTGTATACCGTTGATAATTTTCGTTAGTCGATATTATTGGAGAATTCTCTAGATTCGCTTGTTTACTGTCAATAGAAGCTTCGCGATATTTGAGAATATTCTTGGACAGAAAGGAAAATTGTATGACGTAAAACTCGAGTTCAGAGAAAAAATATATAATGGACACACTGTGTTGTGGAAGAAGGGAGTGAAAAGGCGATTGTATGCAGTTGTTGATGAACGCTGAATAAAGTTTGAAAACTTCATACTACGACTCTGTGCCTTGTGGCTGATTGAACGGGTTGCTTGGATAAACGAATCTGAGCTACACTCATCAGTACTTCAGCATTGGGGCTGAATCAACTACTGATAGAAAAACACCAACAAACGAGTGTAACAAACACTTTAAAGGGAGCGGGTGCCTACCGAAAAATCAACAATGACATCCGAAAAGGCATGCGCACAGCAAAGGAGAACTGGATAGAAGATCAATGCCAGGAAATAGAGAACAGTCTGAACAAGAACAACCGCAATAAGGCCTACCAGACTGTGAATCGGCTGACAAGTGTTAAACAGCCCAAGGTCTCCACGATCCAAGGCTTTCATATGCCTTACAGAAGAACAAGAAGTCTTGGACAGATGGACAGAGTACTGCTCTGACCTTTACAACCACACCCCAAACAGAGACCCATCAGTTCTAGCATGTCCCCAGAACAGAGAAGAAGAAATCCTCCCAATTCTCCGAGAAGTTGAGGCAGCAGTACAATCGCTGAAGAAGGGGAAGTCAGCAGGAGTGGACAACATACCTGAGGAACTGCTTCAAGCAGGAGGAGAAGCGATGATTGATGCACTCACCATTATCTGTAACAAGATCTGGCAGAGTGGGGAGTGGCCTAAGACCCCACGGGCTCGGCTCTGCGTGCCAGGGGTGGACCCCAGTCTCTCTCTGGCTGGGTGACAAAGTTGCCTACTCCTTTTTCTTCTCTTTTGTCTTGTTTCTGTCTTATTGGCCCCTTCACCTATATTCTTTTCACACATAAATTCTCCCACTAAACTGCAGTTTTGACTTCCTCTCTTCTGCCTTACTGGACTTTTCCTGTCTTCTTTTTACCCATCATTTCTTCTTTTCCTACCCTCCTTTTTCTCTGTGGCCTTCTCTTGGCCCCCTGCGTTTGCCGTGCAGGGCAACCCGTGTCGGGGGAGAATGGGATCCTGGAGGTTGAGGTCACTGAGGGACTGCGGTCCCTCACACTAACACACCTCTTTGACCCGGACTTCTCCTAGACGGGAGGCTGGTGTGGCCCGCATCAGTCAAGCGGCTGGTCGTGTATTGCCCTAGCTCTGCTAGAAGGCTGCGGCTCATGGGTCAAACTTGAACAAAACCATAGTGGCAGTGCGGGATTGTCTGGGTGTATATCCCCCCTGTAGCCCTGGTGCGCTCCCTTGCTGGATTTTCCGCTTGGACGCATCTCCTTGTTGGACTCCGTGGTGGGTGGGGAGCAGGGGGGGATGAATTAACAAATAATTAACATGGCATCCACAAAAAAAAAAACGACTGCATGATGACGGACTGGACACGAACACGGACAGTGACATGGAGACGAGACAAAAAGCTTGTGCATCTGGGGTGGAAGGGGCCTGGCCTCATTTTTTGGTTGTGGAGGGGGCGGATCCGGCTATGCCACTAGGCAAGCTGTCTCCGTTCGCCATCCAGAAGGGTTTCCAATCCGTCTGCACAGTCGGGTTCAAAGATGTGAAAAAACTGAGATCTGGGGCCTACCTGGTGGAGTGCTCAACCAAAAGGGCATCGGATTGTCTTCTAAAGAGGAATATGACCATCTTTGTTGACAGACAAATCAAAGTTTCTGTGCATGGACGGTTGAATTCCTCCAAGGGAGTCATCTGATTTCAGGATTTGATCGACATGTTGGAATTGGAAATCCGAGATGAGCTCTCCTGCCATGGGGTCACAGCAGTACAGCAGGTCTTTGTCACCAAAGGACCCCAAAGTATCCCCACCAACACACTTTTTGTGACCTTCGCTATGGCCAAGTTGCCGGATTCACTCAAGGTGGGGGGGTACCTTAGGGTGAAGTTGACACCGTTCGTAACGTCACCGTTGTGATGCTACCGTTGCCAACGGTTTGGTCACGGTAGCAAGACCTGCAAAAGCAAAGAAATATGTCGAGATTGTGCAAAAGACAAACATGAAAATGAATGCAAAAATCCGATTTGCTGCGTGAATTGCGCCGGGAATCATTCTTCCAGCTCCAAAGATTGTCCTCAGTGGCAGTTGGAGCTGGAAATCCAAAAGGTGTGGGCCACTGAGAGTTGCTCCTTTGGAGACACAAGAAAAAAAGTACTTGAAAGTAGGCCAGTTCTTAAAGAGAGGTCCTTTGCGTCTGTGGCGGGTTCCACATCTCATGTGGAACCTAGCGCACACCCGTCAATGGACATTGCCATGAATAAAATGACGCCGATGTTGGAAACATTGTGCAGACGGATGGATGCTCTAGAAAAAATGCTCACGTTGTTTGCTCAAAAGGGGGGTTCTCCAGCCCCACCGATTACACTGGAGAACGTGGCGACGGGCACGTCCCCAACCGTCACCCACAACACGCAGACGGCCATGTCTAAAGCCGTCACACCTGCTGCATAGGAGGCTATGCCTCAGGCCGCCGCACCAGCAACGACCGGTTTTAGCGACCGGGTATTTGCTGAGGCGGCTAATATTCTAGTAGCTCAGCAGAGGAGCATCAGAGGAGGAGAGGGAAAGGTTGGAAGGGGTAAAAGAGAGAAGGAAGATATAAAATCCGGTGCTGGGGAGAGGGGGAGGAAGTCGGCTGGCAGTTCAGGTTCCGGAACTTTGACGAAAAATCGAAAGGCCCGGACCCCTTTCTTCCAAGCACCCTCTCGAAACGGAGAACAGGGGGTTGATGGACCATGAAGAAATGGACGAGGGTAATAAAACTAAAGAGACGTAATTGTGCTCTTAGAGATGAAAATTTTAGCATTCTTTTACTTCATTTTTATGGCCATTTTACAATGGAATATCCGAGGGATAAGGGCAAATTATGAGGTGCTCTGCTGTCTGCTGACGGAGCATCAACCTGAGGTGTTTTGTATTTTGCTGCTGATAATTTTTGGTCCATAAAAGATAAAGGGCAAGCTTCTTTATATGATTTTGTTGTATATGATTATGAATGCACTGGAACTCCTAATGCTATTTTCACTGCTTTACAGTCAATGCTTTCCAACTTATTCAACAATGAATTTGATGCTGGAAATTGCACTTCTTGTCCATAACTAAGTACGCTTACTACTGATATTTCCAAATAAAATACTGTATTTGTGTCTTGACTCCATGGCTGTACACAAATTCAAAACATTTAATCATTTGCCATCTTTTGATATCAAGTATTGAACACGATAGTTCCAGTTTAGTTTTGGTGTACACCCAAACACTTTACATTTTGCTTATAATTTAAAACGTTTACATTTAGTTATATCTTGGGCAAATATTGTGAATTTGCACTATTATTTTAAACAATATTAGACAAGTTTTTTCCACAGTTAACTGGAGACAATTTTCTATCATAAATAAATTTAGTTTGTTGAGTTTATTCTAATATATCTTCTTTACACTGTTTACAACTCTTTGTCTTGTCTTGGCCCACCTTGATATTGGGCATACTTATGTTACCCATAGTTTACTTTTGAAAGGAGAAGAACCATCATGGTGCTTTGCATGTGACAAATCTTTTTCCATCCGCCATTTTATGTCTGATTGTGCTGATTTGGTTGTTGAGAGAGACAAATATTCTGATGAGATTTGTAAAGTCTGCAGGGGTCAAAACTTGTTTTTGATGTGATGTTGGTTTGTTTTATCGCATGATATATGTCATGTCATCTTGTTTTGTGTGGTTAGATTTATTAAGTAAAGCTGGTTAATACTATTTTAATGTGTTGGCGATGCAGTCTGATTCTGAATAGTTTTGTGTGGTCCTTATTCGGCTCTTAGCTGATGGACCATACAAACATTGATTATTGAATCTAATTTTCCTGTAGGGCAAGGTGCTTCGCTATGTTCTCAATCCCTACTAAAAAAATGTTTTTTCGTCCCTGATATGTTAGAAAAAGTATTTGTTTTTCTGGCTGCTCTTGCAGCAATGCTATAAGCAAAAGGCAAACAGCTGGCATCATGGGAGCGTTAGGCCCACATGGTTTACGGCCTATTATGCAATAGCAATGGCCGATCTAAAGAGCGACCAGTATGGCACTGTGGGCTGTGTGACTAGAAATACGCCCCCACGGGCTCGGCTCCGCGCGCCGGGGGTGGACCCCATGCCTCTCTCTGGCTGGGTGACAAAGTTGCCTATCCCTTTTTCTTATCTTTTGTCTTGTTTCTGTCTTATTGGTCCTTTCATCTATATTCTCTTCACCCTTAAATTCTCCCAGTATACTATGCAGTTTTGACTCCCTTTCTTCTGCCTTACCGGACTTTCCCTGTCTTCTTTTTCCCCATCATTCCTTCTTTTTCTACCCTTCTTTTTCTGTGGCCTTCTCTTGGCCCCCTCCAGTCCTGATTTGGATCGGAAGAGTCCGCTGGACCTAAAGCAACAATCAATCAATCAATCTTGGCCCCCTGCGTTTGCCATGCAAGGTAACCCGTGTCGGGGGAGAATGGGATCCTGGAGGTTGAGGTCACTGAGAGACTGCGGTCCCTCACACTAACACACCTCTTTGGCCCGGACTTCTCCTAGACGGGAGGCTGGCGTGGCCCGCGTCAGTCAAGCGGCTGGTCGTGTATTGCCCTAGCTCTGCTAGAAGGCTGCGGCTCATGGGTCAAACTTGAACAAAACCGTAGTGGCAGTGCGGGATTGTCTGGGTGTATACCCCCCCTGTAGCCCTGGTGCGCTCCCTTGCTGGATTTTCCGCTTGGACGCATCCCCTTGTTGGACTCCGTGGTGGGTGGGGAGCAGGGGGGATGAATGGCTTCAACACAAAAAAAACGACTTCACGGTGACGAATCTGACAGGAAAGTGACTTGGACATGCGACAAAAAGCTTGTGCTTCTGGGGTGGCAGGGGCCTGGCCTCGTTTTTTGGTTGTGGAGGAGGCAGATCCGGCTATGCCACTAGGCAAGCTGTCTCCGTTCGCCATCCAGAAGGGTTTCCAGTCCGTTTGCACAACTGGTTTCAAGGATGTTAAAAAACTTAGATCTGGTGCCTACCTGGTGGAGTGCTCGACTAAAAGGGCATCGGACTGTCTTCTAAAGAGGAATTTAGCCGTCTTCGTTGATAGACCAATAAAAGTTTCTGTTCATGGAGGGTTGAATTCCTCCATGGGAGTCATCCGATGTCAGGACTTGTGTGATATGTCCGAGGTGGAAATACCCGATGAGCTCTCCAGCCAGGGGGTCACAGCGGTGCAGAGGGTATGCGTCACCAAAGGACCCAAACGTATCCCTACCAACACACTTTTTGTGACCTTTGCCATGGCCAAGTTGCCGGAGTCACTCAAGGTGGGATACCTTAGGGTGAAGGTGACGCCCTTCACACCGTCACCGTTGCGCTGCTACCGTTGCCAAAGATTTGGCCACGGTAGCAAGACCTGCAAAAATACAGAAATTTGTCGTGAATGCGGAAAAGACAAACATGAAGGTGATTGCAAAAATCCTATTTGCTGCGTAAATTGCGCGGGACAGCATGCTTCCAGCTCCAAAGATTGCCCTCAGTGGCAGTTGGAGCTGGAAATTCAAAAGGTTCGAGCCACTGAGAGGTGCTCCTTCGGAGACGCAAGGGAAAAAGTTCTAGAAAGTAGGCCGGTTCTTAAAGAGAGGTCCTTTGCGTCTGTGGAGGGTTCCTCATCTCATGTGGAACCTAGCGCACACCCGCCAATGGACACTGCTATGAATAAAATGACGCAGATCTTGGAATCATTGTGCAGACGGATGGATGCTCTAGAAAAAAATGCTCATTTTGTTTGCTCAAAAGGGGGGTTCTCCAGCCCCACTGATTACACTGGAGAACATGCCGACGGGCACGTCCCCAACCGTCACCCACAACACGCAGACGGCTGTGTCAAAAGCCGTCACACCTGCTGCAAAGGAGGCTAGGCCTCAGGCTGCCACACCAGCAACGACCGGTTTTAGCGACCGGGTAGTTGCTGAGGCGGCTAAAATTCTAGTTGCTCAGCAGAAAAGCGTCAGAAGAGGAGAGGGAAAGGTTGGAAGGGGTTAGGGAAGATATAAAGTCCGGTGCTGGGGAGAAGGGAAGTCGGCTAGCAGTTCGGGTTCCGGGGCTTTGACCAAAAATCAAAGGCCCGGACCCCTTTCTTCCAAGCACCGTCAGCCTCTCGAAACGGAGAATTGTTTCGGGGGGTTGATGGACCTTGAAGAGATGGACGAGGGTACGAAAAGCTAAATAGACATAATTGTGCTCTCGGAGATGACAATTTTAGCATTCTTTAACTTCATTTTTATGGCCATTTTACAATAAAATATCCGAGGGATTAGGGCAAATTATGAGGAGCTCTGCTGTCTGCTGACGGAGCATCAACCTGAGGTGTTGGCCATTCAGGAAACTCTCCTGTCAGAGAAACATCTTATAGATATTACTGGTTATTCATCTCTAGATTGTTCATCTTCTAGAGGCGTTTCACTCTTTATTCATAGAAACGTCCCATTTAACCCAATTTCACTTAATACAAGTTTACCAGCAGTTGCAGCCAGAGTATCTCTTTTTAAATCCCTCAGTTTGTTCTATATATTTGACCCCATCAATTAATGTGAATAAAAATGAACTTGAGAATTTGATCCAACAGTTACCTGCCCCTTTTTTGTTGTTGGGAGATTTTAATGGACGCTCTCCCCTGTGGGGTAGCGATCGTACCGATTCAGAGGGGAAAATAATTGAAGACATTTTAGACTTGTTGAACCTAGTAATTGTTTATTGTTGTTAAATCTAAAACATTCTGCCATTGTCCAACACCAAATAATATTCCGATTGTTGCATCTATTACATGTCAATTGGCAAAATAAATTTCTGTTATCCTGTTAACTTTGAATGAGGGTGCTCCAACTTTTTCCTGTTCAAGAACCGCTTCCTTGTCCCACATTGCACAAGTATATCAACTAACAAGTTAGTATCTCGTATTGCCCCCAGTCGACGTGCGGTGGTCCCGTTGCCATTGGTTTTAGCCACAAGCTGAGACGGGGAATAGAGAATTCTGGGAAATCTGTTCAAGGGAAGTAACTGATAACTAGCTACGTTTGCATTCATGGTCGCCATTTCTCCCGAAGATGTGCTGGTTGAAATTAAACGAAAGTTGGGAGAGTAACTGCATATTTCTGATAGTGAACAAAGGCTTTGCTCAATTATCGAAGGAGAACACGATGGATTTATAGAAACATGCACACATGTATGTGAGCTCAGTGCAGGCGATCGTGAGTCTCAGTGAACGATTGTTCGCCATTCTGCTCAGATCGTTCGATGTGATGGTTCATTTATCGCTTGAAGCACACTGTATAATGCACATGCAAGGTCTGTTAAAAATATGATAATTTGAGCATATTTTCGATTCCGTACCAATTGGAAGGTGGGGTGGAAAAATTCAATCATGGTGATGATCAATCCTATTTTGCAATGGTGGTTAGGCCTACTTTATTGTGTATGGTCACGGGTACTTACCTTTTGTAGTTTGTGTGCTTTTTGTTCTGTCGGCTTTGAGTGTTTGCCTCGCCTTGGCTCGTTGTACTTTGTTGTGGCCTCGCTCTCTTTTGATTTTTGAAAGCAAATTCAAATTGCATTGTTATCCAGCAGCATGCGAGGTCAAATTAGACGAATTCAGATCTAACCAATCTTCTTATGACGCCATTTTGCGTGTGTCTTGTGTGCCATGCACCAATCTCGAAGAGTCCTGCCGACGTCATTTCAGAAAAGGATTTCCTTACCCATAATTCCCCTTGGTTTTGAAGTTTCTAAAAAATTATTTTAGGCCGTCGACGCTCTATGGAGCGCAAAGCATGTAAAGGGAAGCAACCGGTTGTACGCGCACGTCGACAGAGACATAGAAGGGAGATACTAACTTGTTAGTTGATATACTTGTGCACATTGATATATCGATCTGTGATCCCTTCTTACTTTTGGATTTTAAATGGACAGTTTTAGAAGATCTCCATGGTAGCGACCATTTTCTGGTTTTATTAAAACATGATTCAGACAACCTTGAGCAAACTCATGGCAGGTGGAAACTGAAACAAGCTAACTGGAGTCTGTTTTCTAACCTGTCTGAGGTTCAGTTACGTGCTAAGAAACAGGAATTTTCGAACGCCATAGATCCAATACAGCTCTACACTGATGTAGTTATAAACAGTGCCATGGAGTCCATTCCACAAACTTCATCAAAACCGTATACAATTAAAAAACCCTGGTTTGATGATGAATGTAAAAAGACATCAACAAGCCCGTAAAAAAGCTTTAAGAACGATGTATCTGCACCCAAACTCTGAAAATAAACAGAACCACCAACGTTTGGGAGCGCAATGCCGACAGCTCTTCAAACGTAAGAGAAGAGAATCGTGGAGAGGTTACTGCTCCACGCTAAATTCGAAAGCGAAGCTGTCGAAAGTTTGGAAAGTGGTCCGCAAACTCAAAAATAAAAGTAACAAACAGGTGAGCCCATGCCTTACTGTGTAGGGGGACGTAATCGGAGATAAAAAAACTAGTAGCTGATCTTTTGGCCTCTGCTTTTGCTGCAAATTCTTCCTCTGAAAATTATTCTCTCTTTTAAAACAATTAAAACATGTAAAGAAAAACAACGGTTAAATTTTACCTCTGATAATTCTGAAGCCTACAACATTTCGTTCTCATTAGTCAAGCTTGATGAATTAACAAAAGTGCAGATTCAGCAGTTGGACCAGATGATGTACATTATCAATTTCTCAGACATTTAACAAGGTACTCACGGTCTCAACTGCTGGACATCTTCAATCAGATTTGGATCACTGGTACCTTTCCTCCCTCTTGGAGAAAGGCCATTATTGTACCCATTCCTAAACCTGGCAAAGACCATACTAACCCAACAAACTATAGACCAATAGCCTTAACGTCTTGCTTATGCAAGACGCTGGAAAGAATGGTTTATTCTCGTTTACTGTGGTATCTAGAAACAAATAATATCTTATCCAACACTCAGTGTGGCTTTCGAAGTGGTCGAAGTACTGGTGACCACCTTGTGCGACTGGAAACTTTTATCCGTAACGCGTTCGTCCAGGGTGAACATGTCGTTGCCATCATGTTTGATTTGGAAAAAGCCTATGATACCACATGGAAATATGGCATTCTTTCAGATTTACAAGAAATGGGTTTGAAGGGACATTTACCTCCGTTTATATCCAATTTTCTATCCTATCCTATCCTGTCCCGTAACCCGAAGGTCGTAGGGGCACCACAGATGATCGTTTAACCAGCATACTCCATCTTTCTCTGTCCTCAGCAGCCCTGATGGCTTCGCTCAGTGTCAAACCAGTCCATTCTCGAATGTTGTCCTCCCACCTCTTTTTCGGTCTCCCTCTTCTTCTACCTCCTTGCACTGTGCCTTGCAGAATAGTCTTTGCAAGGCCTGATGATCTGGTGACGTGGCCATACCACCGAAGTTTCCGTTTCTTCACCACTGTTAGCAGGTCATCGTGTTGTCCAATGGCTTGTGTGATGGTCTGTCGGACTTCGTCGTTGGTGATGTGTTGGGTATAGGAAATGCCCAGAAGTCTTCTGTAGCACCTCATCTCCATGCTTTGTATTCTTCGTTGGAGATCTGCTGTGAGGGTCCATGCTTCGCAAGCATATAGGAAGATGGAGATGACAAGGGAGCGCAGCAGTCTTACTTTGGAATGTAGACTGATGGTCCTGTCTTTCCAAATGGGCTTCAACCTTGTCAGGGCAGCAGTTGTTTGTGCGATCCTGGAGAGGACTTCCTGTCGGGACCCATTGTCTGATACAATGGCTCCTAAATATTTGAAGCTATGCACTGTGTCGAGGGATTGGCCTTGGACTTTGATGTCCGTATTGATGCCATTGGTGTTGTTGGTCATCATTTTGGTCTTCTCTGCACTTATTTCCATTCCATAGGCTTTGGAGGTGGTGTCAAGCCTCTGTACCAGCTGTTCAAGTTCTTGTTCCTCTCCAGCCAATCCATCAATGTCATCTGCAAAACGAAGATTGGAGATTGCTCTACCCCCTATGCTGACTGTGCCTTCATGGTCTGCAAGAGCATCCGACATGATGCGCTCTAGGAAGATGTTGAAGAGTGTTGGAGAGAGTAGGCATCCTTGACGCACACCGATTGTTGTTCTGAACCAATTCCCGATGGCTCTGTTGTGGAGGACTGCACTGGTAGCCTTGTCATACAGGCTTTTGATGACTTCAATAATTTTAGGGCTGATGTTGTACACTTTCATTGTTGCCCATAGAGCTGCATGCCAGACTCGGTCAAACGCCTTCTTGAAGTCTATGAACACATGATATAGATGTTGTTGGTGCTGTAGGTATTTCTCACAGATTATTCTGAGGTTGAAAATCTGCTCAGTGGTACTTCGCCCTGCCCTGAATCCTGCTTGTTCTTCAGCTATGATTTGTTCAGCTTGGGGTTTCAACCTGTTGAGTATTATTTTCAGGAGGACCTTGCTGGGATGGCTGATGAGGCTGATGGTCCGGTAATTTTCACACTCCTGAAGGTTACCTTTTTTGGGAAGAGTGATGACAAGCGACTGGGTCCATGGTATAGGCCACTCCCCACTCTGCCAGATCTTGTTACAGATAATGGTGAGGGCATCAATCATCGCTTCTCCTCCTGCTTGTAGCAGTTCCGCGGGTATGTTGTCCACTCCCGCTGACTTCCCTTTCTTTAGCGCTTGCACTGCTGCCTCAACTTCTTCCCGGAGAATTGGGAGGATTTCTTCTTCTTCTCTGTTCTCGGGACATGCTAGAACTGATGGGTCTCCATTTGGTGTATGGTTGTAAAGGTCAGAGCAGTACTCTGTCCATCTGTCCAAGACTTCTTGTTCTTCTGTAAGGCATATGCCAGACTTGCTTTGGATAGTGGAGACTTTGGGCTGTTTGACACTTGTCAGCCGCTTCACAGTCTGGTAGGCCTTCTTGCTGTTGTTCTTGTTCAGACTGTTCTCTATTTCCTGGCATTGATCTTCTATCCAGTTCTCCTTTGCTGTGAGCATGCCTTTTCGGATGTCATTGTTGATTTTTCGGTAGACATCAGCTCCCTGTGAGGTGTTCTTTTTCTTTTTCATCTCTCTTCGTTTATCACACAGATCCAAAAGTTCAGGTGTGATCCACAGCTTCTTCTTTGGTCGGTGCTTGCCAAGGATCTCAGTGGCGACATCTGTCACAGCTGAGTTGAAGGTGGTGGTCATGGTGTTGACATCTACTTCACCAGCCCCCAAAATGAGCAGTGGTGCAAATTTCCCTCCAATTGTGGCCTGAAATAGTTCTGCCACCTCCGGGTCTTGCAGTTTGTCCAGGTCGAACTTCAGTCTAGTGCACTTTGCTGTATTTACTCTCTTCAAGTGGAGCCGGAAAGACATCATCACGAGATCGTGGTCACTTCCGATGTCTGCTCCTGGAAAAGTACGTGTCCTGCCAATGTTGATGCTTGATCTGAAGCGTTTCTTGACCATGATGTAGTCTATTTGGTTGTGATGCTCCCCGCCAGGACTGTGCCATGTCCATCGTCGGGAGTTTTTGTGGAGACCAAGCGTGTTTGCCAGTACCAGATTGTTGTATCTGGCAAACTCCAAGAGTCTCAGACCCCTGTCATTTGTCTCGTTGTTGCAGTGGGGTCCACATGTGTCTCCCCAGTTGTGGTGCGCATCTTGGCCAACCTTGGCATTCCAGTCGCCTTGCACTATGACTATGTCCTTCTTCGGCACTTGGTCAAGGACCGCCTGTAGATTTTCATAAAAATCCTCCACTTCGCTGTCGTCATAGTCTGATGTTGGGGCGTAGGCCTGGATGATGGTGATGTTGAAAGGGGCTGCTCTCAGGCGGATGGTAATGAGTCTACTGGAGACTGGGCGGCAACCCATGACAGTGGCTAGAATGTTCTTGTGGACCAAGAATCCAACGCCGTGTTCGTGCCTGTCATCCCTACCGCTGAAATAGAGCTTGTGGCCTTTGTCGGTCGTTGTTTCACCTAGGCCTTTCCAGCGCAGTTCGCTGTCCAATTTTCTAACAGACAGAATTTTTCAGGTTAAGGTTGGGGGATCTTTGTCAGATACGAGGGAACAGGAGATGGGAGTGCCTCAGGGTAGCATCTTGTCTCCCTTGCTGTTTAACATTAAAATAAATAATATTGTTCGTTCCGTCAAACGGGGAATTGACAATTCTTTGTTTGTTGACGATTTTGCGTTAGTAGCCAAAGGTAAAACCTTGGCATCTGCAGAACGTCAGCTACAGTTATGTGTCAAGGTCGTTGAAGACTGGGTTTTACAAAATGGTTTTAAATTTTCTGAAGCAAAAACTGAATGTATTCACTTTTCCAAGCACCGGGGAATTATTCAAGATCCTAATATTACCCTCAATAAAACTCCAATAAAGGCGGTCCAACAAGTCAAATTTTTGGGTGTTATTTTTTATCAAAGGCTATTCCTCATTCCTCATCTGAAAAATTTGAAATCAGTGGTACAGACTGAGGAGCTGACAAGAAAACTTTACTGCTTCTATATCGTTCTTTAATTAGATCCAAGTTAGATTATGGTTGCATTGTTTATGGTTCTGCTAGAAAATCTTATTTTAAAATGTTAGATCCAGTTGCTCATTAGGCATTACGCATTGCTTTGGGTGCTTTTTGCACCTCCCCTTGTGAAAGCCTTTACGTGGAAGCTAACGAACCCCCGCTGGAGCTGAGACTTACAAAATTGTCACTGAATTACTATTTAAAATTAAAAACTGATCCCATGAACCCCGCTTATGACTGTGTTTTCAACCCAGATTTTGTTCAGAAATTTGAAGCCAAACCTAACACAATTCCTCCGTTTGGCATGAGAATGCAAGCTCATTTGGAAAAAAGCATGCATTGATGTTGCTTCCATCAACGATGATGAACTTCGGACTGAAGTTCCTCCATGGAAATTATGGATCCCAAACATTAATTGGCAGTTGTCTGCTTTCCTCAAAAACAATACATCTGAAACCGTATATAACCAACTTTATTTAGAACAATGTGCCTTATACCCAGGATATGAAAAACTTTACAGACGGGTCAAAGAAAGGAGATTCAGTTGCTGCTGCGTCGGTCTCTGGGAGACACTTAGAAAAGCCTTTGCAACAGCCTTTACCTGATTTTTGTTTTGTTTATGCAGCTGAGCTCAAGGCAATTCATCTCGCTCTGAAACAAGTTTATCAATCCAAAAGAACCTCATTTTTTAATCATGTCCGATTCATTGGCAGCACTTCAGGCTCTTTCCACGAGAAAGATATCACATCTTTTTCTGGCAGAGATGCATGATCTCCATACACAACTTGTTTCTGAGGGTAAAAAGATAGTTTTTATATGGGTCCCTGGTCACATGGGCATCCGCGGCAACATTGCAGTAGACAATGCGGCTAAAGATGCTCTGCATCTCGATTTCCCTTCAGAGATTTTCCAG